>PPHD01019521.1:0-10577 GCA_002909625.1 Bambusicola thoracicus | reverse complement strand
TTTTTTACTGAGAGAATGGTGAGGTGACGGAACAAGTTGCCTGAAGAGGCTGTGGATGTCCCATCCCTGAAGGTGTTTAAGCCCAGGTTGGATGGGGCCCTGGGTAATCTGATTTAGCATTTGGTCCCCTTGTCTCTGGCAGTGTGGTTGGAACTTAACCATTCTTGAGGTTCCTTCCAACCTAAGCCATTCTATATCTGAGAGTGCTGAAAGAGTTACCTGGTCCCTTCTCAGCAATTTACCAAAGGTCTCAGGAGTCTGGGGATGTCTCTGCTGACTGAAAGCTAGCCAACATTATATTAAGCTACTCGAGAGAAAAACTGGAAAACTACAGATCTACTAGTTCAAGCTCAGTTCTGCAAAAAGGTATGGAGAACACTATCCTGGAGGATACTGAAAAGCATTAAAAGAACAAAGCTGTTATCATGCATACTCAACATAGTTTCACCTAACTCTCTCCTGATGCACCTTTGTGCCACTCCTGTCCTTAGAAATTCAACCTCCTTCTAAAATAAGGTCATCCACTTGGTAGATGCAGGGAAGGCAGTGGACATAATCCTTCTGGATTCCAGTAAGGCCTTTAATACTGTCCCTGAAGGAACGCTCCTGGACAAATTTTCCAACTGTAACACAAACAGGTTCAAGTTATGCTGGGTAATCAACTGGCTCAACAGTAGAGCTCAAAGGACTATAATGGCTGTAACTGGCTGACTGACAGGCATGAGCAGAGTTCCCCAGGGCTCAGTTCTAGGACAGGTTCATTATCTTTATGAATAATCTGAATGGAGGTGTGAAGTGCATCCTCAGCAATTTTGCTGATGATACTAAAGTGGGAGGTGCTGTTGACACCTTGACAGGATAAGAAACCTTGATGATGGATGTAGATAGATCACAACACTGGGTGAACAGCAGTGGCATGAAGTTCAAGGAAGTAAAATGTCCGGTTCTGCACCTGGGATGGAGCAGTGCCAGACACAGGCACAGACTGAGAGATGAGTGGCTGGAGAGCAGCTCAGCAGAAAGGATCTGGGAGTGCTCATGACAGCAGGCTCAGTGAGAGCCAGCAGCACGCCCTGGCAGCCAACCTCATTTTGGGGTGCATTAAATACAGAACAGCCAGCCAGTCACCTGCTGTATCTAGTGTTAGTGCAGCCTCACCTTTAATACTGTGCACAGTTCTGTTATCCACAATATAAAAAGGATGTTAAGACCCTTGAAAACCTCCAGAGGAGGGCACAAAAGCTGGTACCAGGGCAAGAAGGTATGTCCAGTGAGGGGAGGCTGAGTGCACTTGGGTCACTCAGTCCGGAGAAGAGGAGGCCAAGAGGCAATCTCACTGCTCTCTTCAGCTCCCTGTGGAGGAGAAGCAGGGGGAGGTGCTGGGCTCTGCTCCTGGGAAATGTTGACAGGATGAGTATGACACAGAGTTGCACCAGAGGGGTGTCAAACTGGGCATTCTCTACCACAAGGGTGGTCTAACATCAGAACAGGCTTCCTAGTGAGGTGACTGATGCCATGTCACCTCAGCATTGAATGCTGCCAGCATTCAAGAGGAATTTGGGTAACACCCTCAGTCACAGAATCACAGGATAATTTGGGCTGGGAGAGACCTTAAAGATCAATCAGTTCCAACCACCTTGCCATTAGAAGAGCTGCCACCCACCAGCTCAGGCTGCCCAGGGCCCCATCCAACCTGGCCTTGAACACCTCCAGGTATGGAGCATCCACAGTTACTCTGGGCAGCATGTGCCAGGGCCTCACCACCCTGTGAGTAAAGAATTTCCTCCTCACACCTAACCTGAATATCCCCCTCTTTTAGTTTAGAACAATTTCCCCTTTACTCATCATGATCTGCCTGTGGAAAAAATCATCTCCCTCTTGTTTATAAGCTCTCCTGAAGGACTGGAATGCTGCAGTGAGGTCTTTCCAGAGTCTTCTCCAGGCTATCAGCCTTTCTTTGCAGGAGAGGTGCCCCAGCCCTATGATCATCCATCCTTGTGATCTCCTCTGGATCCACTCCAAACAACTCCATGTCCTCCTTGTGCTGCGGGTCCTTGACCTGGATAATATGTTCAATAATATACTTTAACTTCTGGTTAGCCCGGTCAGGTAGTTGGACTAGATTATATTTGAGGGCTCTTTCCAAACTGATGTATTTTACTCCTCACAAAAGGGAAGCCTGTTGACCTTTCTGTAAGTTAGAGAAAAAGCGTCTCTAAAAAAATATGAAGAGGAAAAGCAACAAAATGGTGCCTTAGTAAGGGACATGGTTTAGAGAGGAAATATTGGTTGTAGGTGGATGGTTGAAATGAATAATCTTAGAGGTCTCTTCCAGCCTTGGTGATTCTATGATACTATGCACCACTTTCACCTAAAATCCGTACTAAGATGAGAGAGAGGCTGCTCAGAGAAAACATTCACTCTAAGAAATCTAGAAATCCCATTCTCCACCAGAATCTAATTTATCTGGATGACTCTGTTCAGCAAGAGATTCTATACCTTCTGAACACAGAATATGCTTATAATGATCTAAACAAAATAGCCAGTTAAAAAAATCATTCCAAACCTTTCCATCAGAAAATGTTTTTCTGTGGTGATATCAAAGCCCTTGAATAAGATTATTTTCATTAACATGAATCAATAGCGGCTTCACTAAATTCAGAAGAGTAAATGAAAGTAATATTCAGTCAGGATACAATCTTCTTAAACAAGCAGGTCAGTTTTAAGGTTGATCAGTCACAATATGGATGACATATTGCATTTGAAACCTTAAAGTACACACAGGGTTATTAACTAAGAATTTATAAGAGGTTCTATAAATTAAAGCTTAAAAATTCATAGTTTTTATTACACGCACTAACGTCTAAATACAGACAATACCTATCTACAGGAGGAAAACAATGGTACTGGACTAAAAACATGCTTGTATAAGAGGTAAAAACTATGCCTGTTTTAGCTACCTATTTAGCATTTGTGTAGAAGTCTCTCTTCAAAGAAAGGGGAATTGGAGCTAGCAATTTAGTTCATCTAATAAAAACAAGAAGTGGTGTAAAAGAGTTACTTAGTTCCAGCTGACCTTGAAATGTAATTGGCTACCTCAGATGTCTCTATGGTATATGTCATTAAGAAGATAAAAACATACAGGATTAAAATCTGAACTGATAAAGCTGAGAAATTAAGTATTACTCCTTTAATAAGACCACTCTATGAAAGTATACGAATACCAAAATATTTCCTTACTGACTGTTATTGAAGTGTGGATATATTTCAAAATAAGTTATAAAATGGAGAAGTGCCAAATATTCCACTTCTTCCTTTTTTACTGCTTTAAAAACTATGAATGAAGACTTCAAGACTACAAATTTTTGTATGTGCTTAGTCTAAACTGATGATTATTTTTATCTTATAACATACAAGAAAGCATATTTTTCTATTGCATTTTTTCAGTGCAGAATCACCATTTTCTATACTTATGTACTATAAAAAAATTAAACTGTAAGAACACCAGGTTTTACAGGATCCATTTTACAAGCTCTCATTAGTAGAGATAAAATTATTCCTCCGTACTGCAGAATAAGAGCTACAGAAATGTATATTAAGTTAAAAAAAAAAAAAAAAAAAAAGTGAGCCAAGAGAGGAGGTCTATCTGTTAAAACATTAGGGCAGAGGCAGAAATTGTCTCTGCCAGTCACAAATACAGCCACGAAAGTGGGATTATGGTAAACTGGAGTAAGAAGCTTATAGACATTTTCTTAAATCAAACAGCAAAAACAAGAAACAGTATATATATATGTAGCAGAGTTTTACTCTGCCTTGATTTGGGTCAGGATAGAGTTAATTTTCTTCATAGCAGCTAGTATGGTGTTATAGTTGGGATTTGTTTCAAGAACAGTTTGATAACACACTCATGTTCTTCCTGCTGCTGAGAACTGCTTGCAGTCAGATTGCTGCTTCTCACACCACACCACCTGTAAGGAGGCTGAGGGTGCACAAGAAGCTGGGAGGAGAAGAATCAGCATAGCTGACCAAAAGGATGATATGCTCAGCACAAAAAAAAATCCAAACAAAACAAACAAGCAAACAAAAAAAAAAACCTAAGAAAAGTGGGAGGGAACATTTCACATTTTCGTGTTTGTAAGTAACCAATTATTTATGATGGAGGCTGCCTTCCTGGAAATGACTGAGCATGTGCTTGCCAATGAGAATGAATTCCATAGTTTGCTTTATTTTTATGTATAGCTTCTGCTGTTTATTAAGCTGCCTTTATCTTAATCCATGAGTTTTCACACTTTTGCCCTTTGAAGTCTTTTACCTTTGCTACAGGGGAATGAGCCAGCTGCTGCATGGGGCTTAGCGGCCTACTGGGGTTAAACTACAAAAAGCTCAAAACAAAAAGGACTGTTTTTACCCCTCTGTAAGTACTCGTAGTTTGTGTTAGACTCATGCTTGAATTTAAGAGGTTTATATATAGCACAGGTTTGAAACTCATTTTTCAGTTAACACAGAGACTGTAAAAAAACAGTGATTAAAAATTGAATGGGAGATGATTTAGGAACTATGCATTATAAAATCATCTATTCACAATAAGAGGTCAAGAAACTCTACACTATGAACGTGTGTTGTCATGCTGCTATAACTGCTCATTTCCTTTCTTGATACAGCCACAGGTACAGGTTTTTACAACCAAAGTAACTAGATAAGCTACAGTTGTGAAGGAATTAAGAGACTTACTCTCTGAAGTACCCGTGTACCAATGCACACAGAATGATGAATAAACAGAAGAAATTAGAGATTTCTGTGTGTTTGCAGGACCATGATCTCACTGAGATCACACATATATGGTAGGACCACTTGCATGACTGGAATGCTGTCATGGATGGCAATGTACCTTTTAGGAAAGACAAATCAGCAAGGCATGGTGATGGAGTTGCTCTTTTTGTGAGAGAGCAAGTGGAATGTATCAAGCTATGCCCAGAAATGAATGGTGAATGAGTGGAGAGCACACGGGCAAGAATTAAGGGGCAGACTTGCTACATGTGACTGTATTCTGTGTGTTTACTACAGGCTGCCTGATCAGGAAGAGGAAGTTGATGACATCTTCTACAGACAGTTGAAAGTAGCCTCACAATCACAGGACCTGGTTCTCCTGAGGGACTTCAGTCATGCTGGTATTTGCTGGAGAGCAACACTGCCAGGCTGACATAGTTCAAGAGCTTCCTGAACTGTGTGGATGATAAACTTCTGAGCCAGGTAGTGAAGGAGCCAATAAGGAGAGGTGCACTGTTGGATCTCGTTCTTACAGACAAGAAGGACTGGCTGGGAATGTAAAGGAGCTATCATGGATGCAGTGACCATGAGATCATGGAGTTCAGGATCTTACACAGAAGAAACAAAGCAATTAGTAGGAAGACTTTGGTCTTCAAGATTGCCAACTTTAATTTCTTCAAGGACCTACCTGAAGGTATCCAGCAGGTATTGGAAGGTAAGAGGGCCCAAGAGAGTTGGTTGACATTCAAGCACCACTTCTTTTGAACACAAGATCGATGCATACCCAAGTGAAATGAAACCAAGTGAAGGTAAAAGAAGACCAGTGTGGATAAGCAATGAACTCACTGAAAAACTCAAATGGAAGAAGAAAGTCTACAGAATGTGGAAAAGGAGCCTGGTCACATGTGAGGAATATAGGAACACTGTCATGGCACTCAGAGATGCAGTGAGGAAGGCTAAGGCACACTTGGTATTAAATTTGGCAAGGGAGGACAAGACACACTTCGTATGTCAATAGCAAAGGAAGACTAGGGGAAAGGTAGGCCTTCTGCTGAGTGAGGTAGATGCCCTGGTAACAAGGACACTAAGGGGGAGTTACTGAATGCCTTCTTTTCTTCAGTTTTTAATGCTAAGACTGCCCCTCAGAAATCCCAGATCCTGGAAGTAAGAGAGTCTGCTTCCGCAGAACGCTTCCCCTTGGTGAAGGAGGATCTGATCAGAGATAATCTTGGCAGAATTGTTGCACACAAATCCGCATGCCTCAAGAGGATGCATCTATGAATGCTAATGGAGCTGCCAGAAGAGACTGCCAAATCACACTCTATCGTCTTTGAAAGGTCACAGAGAAGAGGAGAGGTGCCTAAGGACTACAGGAAAGCCAATGTCACTCAAATCTTCAAAAACGGTAAGAAGGAGGAAGTGTGAAACCACAGGCCAGTCAGCCTCACCTCTATCCCTTAGAACAACTTATTCTGGATGCCATCTCAAAGCAAGTAGAAGTTATCAGGAGTAACCAATGTAGAATCACCAAGGGGAAACCATGTTTGACCAATTAGGTACCCTTCTAGGATATCATGACCAACTAGGTATATAAGGGAAGCTCAGTGGATGTTGTGTACCTTGACTTCAGCAATGCTTTCGATACTACCTCCCATAACATTCTCAAAGGTAAGCTTAGGAAGCATAGCATAGATGAGTGGACCATGAGGTGGACTGAGAACCGGCTGAAGGGCAGTGAAAGTTGTGATCAACAGCGCAGATTCTGTTTGGAAGCCTATAGATTGTGGTGTTTCCCAGGGATCAGTATTGGGTCCAATTTTGTTCAACATCTTCATCAGTGACATGGATTAAGGGATAGAGTTCATCCTCAGCAGGACAGACTGGAGAGCTGGGCAGAAAGGAACCTGATAAAGTTCAACAAGCAGAAGTGTAGAGTCCTATAAATGGGAAGGAAAAACTGTCTGAATTCATACAGGTTAGGGGATCACCTGTTGGAGGGGAGCTCTACAGAGAAGAACGTAGGTGTTCTGTTGAACAACAGGCTGACCATGAGCCATCAGTGTGCCCTTGTGTCCAGAAAGGCCAGTGGTATCCTGGGGTGCATTAAAAAGAGCATGGACAGCAGGCTGAGGGAGGTTATTCTTCCTCTCTACTCTGCCATGGTGAGGTCATATCCAGAGTACTCTGACCAGTTCCAGGCTCTTCAGTTCAAGAAAGACAGGCCATTTCTAACCAGAGTCCAGTGGAGAGCCACAAAGATTAGGTGCCTGGGGACTCTTCAGCACAAGAAAAGGTTGAGAGACTTGGGGCTGTTCAGCCTGGAGAAGAGAAGGCTGAGGGAGCATCTTATCCACACTTATTAATACTTTATGGGTAGGAGCCAAGTGGATGAGGCCAGGCTCTTAACAGTGCCCACTGACAGGAAAAGGGGCAATGGACACACAGTTGAACACAGGAAGTTCCATACAAACACAAGGAGAAACTTCTTTATTTTGGGAGTGACAGAGCAATGCAACAAGATGCCCATAGAGGTTGTGGAGTCTCCTTCTCTGGAGATATTCAAAACTAACTTAGATGCTTTCCTGTGTAATCTACTGCAGGGAACCTGCTTTAGCAGAGAGGGAGAGTTAGATATCCCCAGAAATAACTTCAAACCCCTACAATTCTATGACAGCGATCAACCTTTTAGTATTTAAACAGAAGTTAATAACAGACATGCTTTAATTGCTGCAGTTACCATGGGGCAAGTATACAGTAACAAGCCTACCACCGTGTTTAGTTCAAACTCATCCATGGAAAGATCTGAGTGAACTACAGACTAATGCATTTAAAAACAAATCAGTGTAACTGCAAGTGGTAGAAGTTGCAGCTTTAAGACTTATTTAGCCTGCTTTTGTAGCCTTTATCCTATTACAACAGCTAGACTATTAGCTGCTGTATCTTCACAAGCTCCACTAATTTATAATCAAGCATTTTACACTAAAGCAAGTACTAGTAGGCAACAACTATTAGGGGTTGCAGAATTAGAATGTACTTTAGGACGAGTGCCATCTCAAAAAAATGTTATGTTCTAGGGGTTTCATTAATAAAGCCCAGAAGCTGCTAAATCTAATTCAGTATTCAATAATGCACGTAACAGATTTGTTTAAAACTCTATCCTGTATTTTAAGTGCTTACAATTGACTTCTAGTTTCATCTCCTCCAAACAAATACAAAGGAATGATTTACTTATCAAATGAGTACCATACAGCAATGTATTAAGAGTAGACTCAAATGAAGATTTCAAATAATACCTGTCTTCTATTCTTCCCCTTCTTTATGATACTAATAACCATGTAAAAAAATCAAAAATTTCCAAAGGAATCAAACAAGCCAAATGGATTATACATAATTCATTTTGTCTGAAACAACAACAAAAAAAAAGCAATAGCATTCACAAACCAACTTAAACAGACAAGTTTAAATTACTCTAACACAGAAATGAAACACCCACAGCTAGGGACATGAGAGAGAAGAAAATCATAGGAAGCAACTGTTAAGTTGCAATTGCATTGTCTTTCTCCCTTAGTGAGATACAACTCATATAGTAAATAATACTTCTAATGAAAACTCTTCTTGCTAAACTTAACAATATCCTTCAGCATTCTCCATTGCATAACATTTCAAACCATAACACTTCGCTACCATCATCCTTGACATCCATTTTCATTGTTGTATTTTCAACACTGTTTTCTGACACTTACACTAGGTTTGTAGTTTGCATCTTTTAGGTTCTCATTCTGTCTCTTGACTTTTCTTATCACTTCCTCCCTAAATCTTCCTCAGAATTGTAAATGCTTTTATTTCTCCAAATACCAGTGAAGTAGTCTCTTCTGCTCAACTATCATTTCACAGAAAAACACCAGGAGGTGAAAAAACAACAGTAATGCTGAAAAAGAGGCAGAAGCAGCAAAGCCTGCTTTAAATGAAAAATAAATAAAAGCTGCAGAGTTAAGGTCACCACACATTATTATGTCAACACAATGTTTCTGCTGTTCCCATGTTATCCATCTTGTTTTAAAGCTCCTAGTTCATCTCTACTCCTTTATTTGTTACCAAAGTTACTGATAACAAGTTCTTTTTCTTCATTACTGATAATGTCTGGTGACAATTTAATTTCTGATGAAAAAAGGACCTCTTCCTCTACTCTCACCTAACAACTTCGCAAATACATAAATTTGCACTAAGACTATATTCAGGAAACAGTTCATTGAGATTTTAAAATATTCTAATGATCTCTATAAAAGAAACTCATTTATTTCTTCTTTTTCCATTTGCCTGTGAACACCTCACGACAGCTAAAACTCCCATCTCTTACCTACAATGTCAGCTCAAAATACCTCACAGATTACTGATACTGCTATACATTGGCTACTCCTAAAAACAGAAAAAGGAAATCATCCCTTAAAGTTCCATCTTGAAAGTCTTTTCTGAGTACCACAGAACTCCAGGAGATTGAGAAGTATGAATGAAACAAACATTTTATTTGAACAAAAACTGAAAGATTTTGCTTATTCACAAAAAGGCATATTTCAGGTGTCTGTTTAATAAGAACAATCATCTTACCTTTACTGTTTCACTTAAGACTTGGTTTTTATCTGCTTCTTCACTGGAGTGCAATTCTAGTTTATTATTTAACTCCTGTAGCTGTTGTGCCTGTTCATTCAACAGCACTTGTGCTTGATGCTCCCAATGTAATGCATTATTTAATTCTTCACATGCACTTTCAAACCTCTTGTGAGTGATCAATTTCTGATAAGGGAAATAAATTGTGTTTGATTGCATAACTATATTCATTTGTTTACATGCTTGACTTTCAGAATTCTATTTGCTAGCATATAAAATTCTAAAATAAAAGCATGCTCAAGATGAACACTTAGGTTTCTAAACATGAAGGCAGATCACAAAGTACTAAACAGTAGGCAACTTTTTTTTGAAAAAAAAAAAGCATTTAGGGTATCGTAAACAGTATGCATTAATTATTTTATTCAAATTAACATAGTCGAGTTGTAAAAAAAAATCAGTATTAAAAAGAAAATATGCAGATAAGCATCACACGTTTCAGTGTGCATAATATTAGCCCTTGTAAATGCCTCCCTGGACCATTTCTCCTCTGCTCAATATGGATCGGAAGAAAGAAATAAAGCGTCTACATTTAAATGACAATTTCATTTAAGCACCCCAGAACTGTAAAAGGGGATAAAACCATTAAGAACAAAACTGAAGATGATTAGATAGCCTTATTCATGTAAATTTAAAAAAAATCATTTTACTGCCTAAGAACAAGAAGTTAAATAATCTATTACATATTTTGGAAGAGTTTTTTTACTGGGTCACACTAATAGTTCTACCAGCTAGGCCTCAAGGTCAACTTTGGACACAACTACTGCTAATACTGCTCATTCTGAGAAACAACTATTTTTGCTGCTTTGGGCACCTGTAGGGTGTATAAAGGGACACATCCATCCAGTTTCTAAAACTGCTAAAATATGAGATCAATTTTGAATTTAAGCAATAGAAGCAAAGAAAGGTTTCCAATCAACCTAGTATTTCTCCCTGTAATAGGGACTGAAGCCACAGATGAAAGAGGACGATGGGAGACAGTCTCACCTCTGTGTCTTGGAAGATCATGGAACACATCCTCCTGCATGACATGCTCAATCACATGAGGAATGAGTGTGTGATCCGAGACAGCCAGCACGGCTTCACCAGGGGAAGGTCATGCTTAACCAATCTTGTGGCCTTCTATGATGAAGTGATGGCATTGGTGG
>PPHD01019520.1:0-14060 GCA_002909625.1 Bambusicola thoracicus | reverse complement strand
GCTCCACGTGGCAGAAAGAAAGGAGGAAATTCTTTACTGGGAGGTGGTGGGATGCTGCACACGCTGCACACACTGCACATACTGCACACACTGCAAGCACTGCACACACTGCACACATTGCACATGCTGTACACACTGCACGCACTGCACACATTGAATGCACTGCAAGCATTGCACATGCTGCACGCATTGCACACATTGCACACGCTGCACACACTGCACTCATCACACACATTGCACGCACTGCACACCTTGCACACACTGTACACACACACGCTGTACACGCTGCCAGTGAGGCTGCGGGTCCCTGGGAGCACACAGGGCCAGGCTGGGTGGGGCTGTGAGCAGCCTGGCCAGGAGGGAGATGTCCCTGCCTATAACAGGGCGGCACGGGGTGATCTTACAGGTCCCTTCCAGCCCCCACCATCCCACGGCTCCACGAACACCGGCCAGGACTGCCTGGGTTGTGAAGCAGCCAGTAACCGAGCATCAAAGCAGCTATCTCCGCCACGCTGCTGCCCGCCGGGCTCGGGTCTCTGCAGCCCAGCAGCGAGGTGCCTCTGCCGGCCGCAGGGAGCGGAGGCCGCAATGTCACCCACGGAGGGACAACGCCGAGCTGCACAACACCCCCGATGGGCCACGCTGCGCGGCACAGCGCGCCTCGACCCTCGGACGGCACTGCGCATGCGCGGCTCCGCCCCTCCCCGTCACGTGACCCCAATGGCGGCCACCAGGTACCGGCGCTTCCTGAGGCTCTGCGAGGAGTGGCCGGTGGAGGAGACGAAGCGGCAGCGCGATTTGGGCGTCTTCATTCGGCAGCGCGTGGCGCAGGCCTTCCGCGAGGGGGAGAACACACAGGTGAGGGCGGGGAGACGCCCCGGGAGGGCGGCAGCGGCCTGAGAGGGCACGGCAGTGGGAGGGGGGGGGGGGCAGAAGGGCGGGGCCGCGCATGCGCGCTGCGGTGTGGGTTCGGGGCGTGGTGCTGAAATGGCGCTGAAATGAATGGGAGGGCGGAAATGGGTTCGGGCCGCGGCGCTTTACAGCCTGAGAGGCGGTGCTGGGGAATCGCCGGGCATCCCGAGTTGGAAGGGATCCGCGAGGAATCACAGAGAGCGTGGTGTTGGAAGGGGCCCTTAACGGTCACCTTACAGTGAATGGGGTATCCACAACTCCATCGGGCTGCTCTTTGCCGGGTCCAGCCTGGCGGTGACTGTCTCCAGGGATGGGTTTCCAGCACCTCTCTGGGCAGTCTGTGCCAGCACTTTGCCATCTTCATTCACTGTAAAACACTTCTTTATATTCAATCTAAATCTCCCCACCTTCAGTGTGAAGCCATTTCCCCTTGTCTCATCACCACTATCTGCTAGTGTCTGTCCCATTCTTTCTTACAGCCCTGCTTTAGTTTCTGAAAGGCTGTGGTCACATCTCCCACAAAGCCGTCTCTCCTCCAGGCTGAGCAGCCTCAGCTCTCTCAGTCCATCCTCATGACATCGAGTCGAGGTCCACCCAGAAATCAGAGCATTGTGGCTGTGCGCCTTGTCCAGATGCTGCTGGAGCTCTGGTGGGCTCGGAGCCACGAACACTGCGCTGGGGAAACTGTGCCGTGCCCACCACCCTCTGGTGAAAAACCTTCACCTCACACCCCCCTGACCTCCCCCATCGCAGCTCCATGCCGTTCCCTCAGGTTCTGTGGTCGATCAGCAGAGCTCAGCACTGCCCATCTGCTCTCTGAGGAGCTGCAGGGCTGTGAGGCCTCCCCCCCCCCCAGCCTCTCTGCTGGATAAGCCAGGGGACCTCAGCTGCTCCTTGTACATCTTTCCCTCCAGACCCTTCACCATCTCTGTAGACCTCCTTTGAATTCTCTCTAGTAGTTCTGTGTCTTTTTTTGTGCTGTGGAGTACAAGACTGACTGCAGTACTCAAGGTGAGGCCACACCAATGCAGTGTAGGTTGGGACATTCCCTTCCCTCAGCCAGCTAGCAGTGCTGTGCACCCCAGGGTAAGGTTGGCCTTCCTGGCCATCTGCCCACACTGCTGGCTTGTATTCAGCCTGCTTTCAACCAAGATTCCCACATGCCTTTCAGCAGGGCTGCTCCCCAGTGTCTCATCCCCCATTCTGTATGTACAGCCGGGGTTGCCCCTTCCCAGGTGCAGATTCCAGCACTTGTGAACTTCATTTGGTTGGTGATTGCCCAGCTCTCTAACTTGCCTGGATCTCTCTGCAAGTCGTCTTCAGCTATGTCATCAGCTCCTCCCACTTCAGTATCATCAGCAAACTTACTCAAAACACCTTCTGGTCCTACAGCCGAATCATTTATGAAGGCACTGAAGAGAACTAGCCCAAAAACGGAGCCCTGGGGAAGTGCCAGTGACCAACTGCCAGCCTGATCCGTCCCCTTTGGGCCCGACCCGCCAGCCAAATGCTCACCCACCGCAGGTTGTTCTTGTCTAGCTTTGTGCTGGACATTGTGTCCAGAAGGATACTGTGAGAAACAGTATCAAAAGCCTTATGAAAATCCAAAAAGACAGCATCAGCTGGCTTTCCTTCCTCAACTAGATGGGTGACCTTGTCATAAAAGGAAATGAAATTGCTTAAACAGAGCCTTCCCCTCGCGTATCTAACGTGCCCTTTCTTAGCATAAAAATATTCCAGATGTGCTCTTTCTACTACAGTGTGCCATTACGGGCTCCTAATTCCATATTGGCCACCAGGATAATCTGCAGCAGACACTGCAGGAAGTGCTTACTGCTTTTCCTCACGCTCAGGACAGCCGAATGTGCTGCACCGATTGGTCACAAGATCCCCAAGCTGCCACTGGTCTTGAAAACCTAAATTGATGCCTGCAGCACCGATGTCAATTTGTATGTATAAAGACTTAATACAGCGAGAGGAAATGTACTGGCAGGCAGCAGGAGGGATGGATGAGAGAAGCACTCGAGCCTTAAAGGATACTCTGTCAGCCAAATGTCTGTTTTATTCACGTGGAGGAAGACTTGATTTTTTTTTCCAGGCAGTGCTATTTAATAGCTATTTCTGCTGTCATTACTAAAACATCAGCAGGGTCACTTGAAAAGTGGCTGCGAAATACGTGAAGCTGAAAATCACCTGCAGTTTGATGGAGCTTGACAACCTATGTGGCCCTTATCCCCTCCCCTGCAGTAGCCATTGCATGCTGTACCAGGAGAGCCTTTTGCAGGTTCCCAAGCTGGTCCAGGAGAGGCATTACCCTCCTTGTGCTGAACCCGTGCCAGCACCCCGAGGACAGACGAGCTGTGTCATTTTATCCTGCCTTGTTATGGCTGATACTATTCTTATTCGTCTGTCCATTTTGAATCGTTGACGGTTGATGTCATTGGGCAGCAGTGCAGAGTTCTGGTCAAGTTGGTCCCCGCTATAAATTAGAAAAACAAGATGACATGCCATTCATGGTGCTGAACAGACTGCAAGGCAGAGGCACCTGTCAGATGCACCGAGGAGAGTTTTAGGTATTAACAAAATCTTTCCAACTTACTGGACCAAAATAGCAATCCATTTACCCCTCTCAAGCTGCTCAGTGCTTTTCATGGCGCTTTTCCCTAATCAATTATCAACTATTTTTAGCCCGCACCAGGATTTGCTCTACCTTCCATCCTGGTACCTTATCCTGTTTGATCCTTTAGAATGAAACAGGCGGCAAAACCTGCCTTTGAGCAGAGAAAGCTCAGATTTCACAGTGCTGGCCAACAAGCATGAGGAGAAAACCACCCAGCTATGTTCACATTCGCTGTGCACTCACAGTTGAGCTGTCATATCTTTATGAGCAGAACTCGAGGTCCCTTCTAGAACTTACGTGCCTCATTATTCTTGTAGGCCAAGAGAAAGGAGGAGAAAGAGAATGCTCTGCATTCAGGAGCGGCATAATAGGGGTCACCAGCATCCTGCATTGCACTGAGAACTCGCTAAGCTGCTCTTCTGCTGTCCTTCTCACAAACTTTCAGCTCCAATGAAATCTTTTGCTTTAAAATAAGACCTGTGTGGTATTTCTGTCGCTTTCCAGATTGCTGATCCTGAGACCTGCGACCAAATGTATGAGAGCTTAGTCAGAATCCACAACAACTACTACAAAAATAAGGTAAGGTTTGTTGTTAGCCATTGCCAGCCCTTTGGTGGGGCGGTCTCCACCTGCTGCAGTACACTGCCTGTTCCCAGCAGGGGTTCTGGGCATACAGCAGGCAGATGAGAAGTCAGGTGGATGCTGCGCTGCCTGGTGCCTTTGGGCTCCCTGCTGTTGCTGCTGGCCTTCATGGCATGTCTGAACAATGCCGATGATAGTTTTTGCTGTGGGTGAACACAGCTCTTAGTTCTTGACTGAAAATGAGTAGGGCTCCATTATTTGGTGGTATATTACCTCTTCTAGTGCACTGCAAGTAACACCTTGTTCTGTCTCTCCTTCCCTCACCTACTTGGTTGTTTATGAAGTATCCACGCCTGAAAGACACAAGCTTCACTGGAGTGACAGTGCAAGATTGCAAGATGATCCTAGCAACAGGTACTAATAATGTGACTTGGGAGTAAATCAATGCAGCAGATAAATTACATTCTATTCTTTGCGGTGTTCACTTCATCACTTCTACTAAACACTTGTGACTAAAGGACTGATTGGGACTGCCATGCATGTATATTAGGATGGTTAAAGAGGTGTAAGTTCAGGCATAATTGAGGAGAGTCTCAGTAATCTATTGGGACAAAAAGTCAATGGTGTTTTTTGCAGTGGGCGGGAATGGCAGAGGGTTTGTAAGGGCTCTTTGAGATAGAATGGCAGGAGCTGTATGAAAGCAATCCACGTTTGCTACATGGCTCAAAAAATTCTTAGCTTCCATTTCATCGTGTTCAAATTCCCTGCAGTACTTCTTATCTTGTATTAGACTTAGAGAGAAAACAGGGTACCACAGTGCAGAAAGACTCTCAGCCAAATCATTTATTAAGCACGGTGCAGGAAGCCAATGCCGTTTTGTTCTGCTCCAGTTCCTAACTTTGACTGTCGTGTGTGGCAACTGAATATTAGTTGTTAGAGATAAGGGACTCCCTGCACAATTGATTGGAAGGGAAAACAAACTTGCCTCAGGCCCTGAAATAGAAATTCATTAAAGACAAAAAGGCAAAAAAAAGGAAAACATTTGTAAGGCAAAGCTTTTGTAAGAGGGCTTTCAGCCCTTTGCTTTTCTGCTTTTCTTCCTCATTCCCCATCCATCCCTTTCTCTCTCCCTTCTCCTTTTGCAGACATTCTGAAACAGATGGAAGACATGAAAAAAGGGACGTGGAGAAAATTGCGAGAAAGGTTTTATGCCAAGAAATCTGAAGAGGACTCGAAGTGATAGGCTAACTCCCAGATCCTCCTCTGTATATATCCCTAAAGCTCTGTGTTGCCATGATGAATAAAACCATTCATTCCTCTTAGCAACAGCGGTGGGTTTTTTTTTGTTCAGGCTCACACTTTATACCCTTCATTTGTAATGTCTGCTCTTTGCTTTTTGGCAGTGTAGGAGCTGCCTTAACACATCTGTAATGAAGGCATATTGGATCAGTGTAAAAGTTTAAAAGAGCTCTGTGTTAGACCAGATCATTTGTATTATAAGAAACAGACCATCAGGAAGTGCACAGCAAGTAGGCACAAGCACGTTAGCTTTACATTTGCTTGTGAAGACAGCATTAGCAATGGCAGGGAAACGTAGCTGCGCTTATCTGTGTTTGCACTGCTAAGAGTGCAATTGAGGGAGAGAACTTTTAATGATGGTGTTTGTTTTTCTTTTGAGAAGTAGCTTGGGAAGACACAGGAAAGGACCGAGGTGGCTGTTTACCATGGTGCCAGCAGAGCAGTGTAAGAAGAGTACAGATGAGATCTCAGCTGCATACCTTGTCTGCAATGCTGCATTGTAGTGATGCTGGCTCAGCTAACTATGCAGATTGCCCCCAGCGGGAGGAGAAGGTTCTGTGTCGGTTACTGCATATCTGAGGGATGAAGATAGGTTGTCACGATGTGTTGCTATATAGGGCCATAAACTAATTTCAAGTGCGATTAGTCCATCGCTGTGGCCTATTTTTACTGCTTTTTCAATCTTTAATGCTTGCCTCAGCCTCTATTCTTGGGAGGCAGAGGCGCAGGATTGTAGCTGGGATGGCTACAGCACTGCTTGGCTGGAGAATGATGAGTGTCTAGAACACAGCTATGCCAGGACTCTGCTTGGCTCCAGGCAGCACGAACAGCTGCTCCTTTCTGTGTGTTCGAACTCTGTTTTCCTGGCAAGAACTGAAAGAATTTGAAACTTTGCAGGCTGCCCTGATCCAACACTTCAGAATGCAAGGCTGGTGTTCCAGGTCGTTCTTCATGGTAACATTATTGGCAGTGGGTTGTGGAGTACCTTTGGTAATATAGCCCTGGATCAGCTCATGTATTTGAATCGCTCTGTATTTGTATTTATAACAGCCCCCCTGCGTCCCAGAGTGTAGAGGAAGGGAGGTTTCTTTACCATGTTTAAGTTTTTATTATAACTTCATTTTGTCTTTAATTTAGTTAAGGCAATTTACACTTTAGTTCTTAAGTAACAACAACAACAACAAAGTAAAACATTACACCAGAGATGAAACTAAACCACAGGACACCCCTTCACAGTGAACTCCTGTAAACCTGCAGTTTCCTACTACTACTGCCCAGATATTCTTTGTCCACAGAAGGCAAAAGACCAATTCACATAGTACTAGCTTAGATACTCATCCTCATGTGGTGAGCTACATTATCAAATCCATCTCCTTGAGGTTAGCTCCTCTTTTACTGCACCAAAGTGACGAACAGAATTCTTTAAATGGACAGGAAGCAGCATGGAGCAGGTACAGCAAATATGATGGCTGGCTTGCAAAGTTCCACATTTACTAGAGACACTCCTGGAATAAGTTAAATACTGCAGCCCTACAGCTAGTTGCACTACACCTGAGGTGGAGGCCACCCCGATGCAGCGCATGGAGATAAAGATACAACCCCCCACATTTGCAAAATAAAGAGTTATTGCAATGAGGAATAAAAGTCTTGTATAATTTATCTTCCTCTAAGGGCATTGGAGTAACATGTGGGTCCAGGAACTGTGAGGAATCCCCGCCAGCCATCGGTTCCTGAATTGCTTACAAGCAATCTAAGGAAAATATTGACTTGGAAGCCCCTCCACGTGGTCCTGCTTTCTCTGACAGTGATGTCCATGCATGGGACCCAGGGATAAGCAGCCTCATCATCTGATAGGTATGTTTAGTCCTTCAGTGGGTGAAGCTGATCCTTTTTCTGTCTCTTAGTGGTTCATGGTATTCTGGACATCCACAAACCCCATCCTTTGTCTGCGCTTCCTTTGCTCTGTCATCTGGAGTTCAAACAAGGACACAAGTGAGGTAGGAAACCAGGCTGTTATGCTGTTCATTAGTGTGCTTCTCAGGTGTGTGACTGACTGGGCTGCTCTGAGCATCTGCCAGAACACCCCATGAGTCGGACTCTAGCTGATGAGGAGGTAACAAAAAGCACATGACCTAAGTGTTCTTAACTCCCTGCAGAAGAGCTGAAAGAGCCCTTTGATATGTATCCATAGTTAAATAGGAACGGGCTGGTTCTGCCTCCTGCTCTTGGAATGGGTGTCTATTTTGGTAAGGACAGAGGGTTTTTTAATACAATGGGGTGTTACTCAAGTGTTTTTTATAACGTTTAGTACCTGTTCCTTCAGCTCATTCAGCTGGGAGGTGAGATGGGACACCAGCTTCATCGTTGAGTTGAGTTTGTCTTGAAGATTTCGGATCTCGTTTTGTTCCCCTTCCCCTTCATTGCTGACCAGCGACATGGCTCGCATCCGGGGGAACCAGTCTAGGTTCTTGTTCTGGGAAGGTGACCGTGGAGAATGGGAAAGGGTGAGAAGGAAATGAAAGACCCAGTGGGATTTCCATGGAGGTCTGTCTATGCTTAGGGACTGAAGAAATTGCACATTTCCACCACCTACTCATTTAACCTATTTTTCCCCCAATCTGGGTCCAGGTTCAGAAGGTTTTTTTCCTAAATTTCCTTGCTTTCCCTTTTCGCCTTGAAATCACCTTGCAGTCACAGTCTGTACCTCCTGGTACAATCCTTCTATCCACAGCACAAAACGTCAAATAGACAGCACGTTGTTGGCTGAGATTGCAAAGTGGGGTTAACCAGCTAAGAAAGAACTGTGGAACAACAACTTTCTTAAGTATTTTCCAAAAGTTCCATCTCAAAACTTGCTGGGTTTTTTTTTTGGCAAGCCCACTGCTCTCAAACGTTCCTCTGGGGCAGGCAGGATGCAATAGGGCTGCTCAGAAAGGACACGTACCTTTATCATCTGAGCCACGTAGCTCTCAGGACCCGTGTAGTCTGTCTTGTTCTTCACTCGCACCAGCACTATGAAGTACAAGTAGTTCCACATGTTGTGCTCGTACTTAATATGCTCCTCAAAGGACACGGTCTTGTTGTCAAACTTGTCCCGTTCGAGTCCTGGGAAAGGCAGTCAAGTGCGGAGAAGGTGGAGAGAGGAGAAAAGGAGGGGAGGCCAAGGTAAGAAGTGAGCAAGCAAACAAATGTGAAAGGAAGTACAGATAATTGCCTCCTGTCCCAGGTGTGACTTTCAAGAAGTGCTTTTAATAATTAGTTGGCATTTAGCACACAACAAGAATCCAAAGCAGGGGGAAAATAACCCAGTTGTGTATTCAGGAGGCTTCTATTTAAAGTTCTACTAGCTGTGCTTCCTGCCTATATAATCTAAAAGAACAAAATGCACCCACTGGATCTTACAAGGAAAAAAAAAAACACAAAACAACATCTATATTTATGGTTGGGTTGGTTTTTTGGATGCCTTCCTATGACCGAAAGCATTCTGGAACATTTTCCTCTATTCTATTTCCTTAGCAATATGCTTTTTTTTTCCAGTTGATAAATGCTGGTCCCAGGAGTGATGCACGGCGGCAAGAACACCACAATGCAGCAGTCAGTTTAACACCTCATTAACAGAAGGCTGGTAGGAATAGGGATAATTTCCCCTCTCGGTTTCTGTCCTTGTTTAAGCCCTCTCACGCTGTAGTGACCCACTGGTGAACAGATTTAAGTTGTGCTGTGAACCAAACGAAATCTAAAAACCAGCTGAAGCTTTACTTCTTCCCTTGTGTCATAGGTTGACCTTAAGGAGAGGAACAATGTGGAGGCAATTCCTGTACACGCAGAGCGAAGGACCTTGCACTCACCACAAATGAAACAAGTGGTCTTCAGTATTTCTTCTTTCTTTTGCTTCTCACTCCTCAGATCAGCAAAGGTGTCAATAATGACCCCAAAGATGAGGTTCAGGACAATGATAATGACAATGAAGAAAAAGAGGAGGTCGTAGACAACCCGAGCAGGAAACAAGGACTCCTGTGATGGACAAAAGGGAAAAAACGTGTCTTGCAAACTTCCCTTCCATCTGCGCTGCCTCGCTGCAAGGACCACAGGCTGAGGGTACAAGGTGAGGAGCAGCCACGGGGGTGTGATGGGGAAAGCACTGAAGAGTGGCAGTGGGGTGAAAGAGCTGGAAGTGACTTCCAGGGAGGAAGGGCAGCTCTGCAGTGGCAGAAGGAAGGGACTCTACTCACGTCCTTCGACGGCTTGCGCAGAATGTCCCCTACACCCCCTCCATTCCTCAGGCCGTGGTTCAGGACAGTGACAATGCACATGAGCAGTGTGTCACAGGCTCGTTCCCACTGGTCAGTGTCTGCTTCTACAACACCAGAGGGTAGAATAAAAGCACAAAGCCAGAGCACAGACAGGGCAGGAGAACCAGCCCATAGCAAAGAATCCAGAGCCCCATGATGAGCTGCAGTGATGCAGTGCCCCAGATGGGAGCTCCCAAGCATCCCAGCATCTCCTTCATCTTCCTCCTCGCAACGGAGGTGTTTGCCTGAGCACCCCCAAAGCACCTGCTTTCCTTATGACCAAATTAAATCAATATTTCAACATTTTTACGCAAGGGAGTGCAGAATTTGCGGGCCTTTTGCTTAATAAGTGCCAAGAAGTGGGCTGTTTTTTTCATCTTTCAGTCTTTTGTAGGATTTTTCTGAGCTCGCTGACAAACAAGGCTGTAAGGCTACCCTGCTGCTAACAGCACTGACCTTTCTGATGAGCTCACTTACCTTGCAAGGCAGTGGGCACAGCAGAGCAGCTAATTTTGTCACCACTGCAGGACTCCATGAAGGTCTCCATGTTCCTTTGCATCCCCAAGGGGTCATCTGCAAGTAAAAGAGCCCACAGCCTTGTCAGAGCGTCAGCTCTTTGCTCCTGTCACAAGTGTTCTTCACCTGCATCTCAATGCAGCTTTCAACTTGAAAAAAATATCTTGATCCACGTTCTCATAGCCTTTTCTATGTTTTGAATCATAGAGTGGCTTGGATTGGAAGGGACCTGAAAGATTATCTAGTTCCAACCCCCCTGTCATGGGCTGGGTAATCATCGCACTGATATCCCAACTTTGTTCAGAGATAGCTGCCAGTTTTCCAGGTAAGATGCCTAAAAACCATATTCTCATCCTTTGAAGTTAAGAGAGCCTTGGGTGCAACCGCCAACCAGCTGCTTTTGCAAGGGTATTCTCTCTTTAAAACATCCAGATGTTTTGACTTTAATCTCCAAACTACTGTATTGTAGCCCAAGTATATTACAAAACTGTACTTTATTCAAATAATCTGAGTATATTTCTTCCACACTAACTTATCTCTGTGACTGTAAAAGCATACCAAAAAGACTTCAAATGCAAAGAAGATAAGTAAAAGCCTAACCCAAAACCCTGTGTTGTGATCGACACAAGCGCTGCTAGTTTTTTTAACAGCCAGAGCAAGTTTCATCAGTGTCGTCCATCTTTTGCTCAAGTTTCAGTAAGACTTCTGCAGTGTTACAGAATTCATTCCTATCTGCCCACCTCCTTCTCTGCAGTCCCTCCAACCCCCAGGCCTTGTTTTCTGCAGCATGAGGGCTCTATGTCAATGCAGGCAGACTCTTCTCTGCCAGCCCCAAAACCAGCTCTCCCAGGAGTGTGGGACCACACATCAATGACTGCACGCAGTGATGCAGCCACAGAGAAGGACCTGTGCACTTCTGGTCCCCTTCCAGCCCAAGCACCAAGGACAGCAGCCCATGGCTTTGGCTCACCTTGGGCTTTGCTGTCCGGCAGCCTGTCCACCTCCAGGATGAAGTCATCCTTCAGGAACAAGAAGCCCACGATGGAGAAGAGGTAGACAAGGATGAGCGCCAGGAGGGCAGTCAGCAGGATGGAGCGCCCGTTGCGCGTCACGCTCTTGATGACATTAAACAAGGTCTCCTCGCGGTAGATCAAGTCAAACAGCTGAAAGGACCCAGGAGCAAAGAAATGCTGCAGGGTGCTTTTCTGTGACAATGCCTGGCCTACCTATGCCCCTTTTATCCCGAGATCTAGGATCACTCAGTAGACACGGACTAACTTTCACATAAAGTACTCAAGTTTTCCGTCTTACTGCAGAAGAATGAAGGGAACTTAAGCACAGCAGGAGAGCCAAGAATAGGACGCATGCCCCCTGCCTCTGCCCTCACCAGCTCACGTTGTCTCCCAGCTGACCCAGATAAAGTACGCAGCAGAGATTAGAAAAAGAGTGATAGAAAAAGGCTGGGAGAGAGACAGTAATAGATGCTGTTGGAAGGCAGAAAGATCAGCCTACGCAAATATTGGAGCACGGGGCATTGTTCTCACTGCTGTTATCGATCAATGCCTGGAAGGTGTCACAGGAAACTTCTAGCTCCTAACAGCGCAGCCTGGCTACGCCTGTGCCCCAAACATTTACTGTACCAGGATGCTGTAGAAGAGTTCGTGCACAAAGAGCCCCAGGACGCTCGTCAGGATGTAGCCAACGTGGTAAAGAAACTCCACGTCCATGATCATGGCCTTGTAGCCTCGGATGAAGGTCCCACGGTTGCCCACAAAGCTCACCACAAATACAATCTTGTTGGTCAGCTGGAGAGCAAGCAGAAATGGGAGGGAGTGAGGTTTGCTGAGCTTTGTGAGTGCAGAACAGCCTCCTGTGGTATGGGATGCTATGCTATTTTTCTAGCAGCGCTCTGAGAACTTACATTGAGAGCTCCCAGGATGTTCAGTGTGAGTCCAATCCCCAAGTAATAAATTGATCGCAAGATCAGGGCCACCAGCAGTGGTCTGACACCGTACCGCTTGGTGAACAGGGCCATGATGGAGAAGCAGATCAGAATCCAGAAGAGCAGTGAGATCAATGGGGAATCCAGCACTCCTGGGAAGAGATGACCCGTAGCAATTAAATGGCATGAGGTTAAATTCATGTTGACAGTCAGACACTGTGTAACTGTCCAAAGCATCCAAAAACCCAATATGCTGATTATCTGAGGGAAGGAAGACAGAAATTGTGCTTGACTGCAGAGAGATGGTGCCTACTGATATGCTTTTCTAACATCTTTTATCTGAGATCACAAAACCACTGTAGATCATTAAGATTTCCAGACAGCTGGTACGTATTCTGTCCTTACTTCCCCTATTTTCCAAACAGCGAAAGTACAGCCCAGGGAGAAGAGCCTGTTCCCTAAGAAGGAAGTCGTGGGAGGGCTGGCAACTGAAACCTCAATTCAGTCCCTTGCCAGGACCAGCGGAAAAAGCTTTAGGAGTCAAGAGGAGACAAAAGCGGAACACAAGGAAGGGGACAGTGCTCCCTGCACACCAGAATCCCCATTTTCCTCCACTTTGAGGAGCAGAAGCTGCTGGGGCACTTACCCATGGAAGTGGCTTCAACATAAGGGTAGAAGAAAGCAATGATTATGTTGATGAAGACAGCCAGGTTGAAGGAAATGCTTCCCCAGAGAGTCATTCTGCGGGAGAACCAGTACATCAGCGGCATGCCTGCGGGGAGAGGAGGCAGACACACATCTCAGCCAACCTGGTGCCAGCAGGGAAGGCTGTGACCTACCGGGCACCCAAACCGAGCTCAGCACAGCCAGTGAGACCTCGCTTCATGCCATTGATAAAAGCTCCCTCCTCATCTCTTTTAACAGGAACGCAAGTTCAAAATGTCTCCGCTCACATTTTGTGGTTTCTGGGCCCTTTGACCTCCCCTGGCACCTTGGAATCAGATTGGCTTCACTCGTCACCTCACCCTCCTCCCTGTCTCCCACCTCTTACATCCTCATGCCCTTCCAAACAACGGTGCCTTTGTGTTTGCAGCCTGATTCTCTGTCCCAGAGGAGACGCAGCCAGCAATTTCCCATCCATACTGGAAACTTGCTTCCTGCTAAATTCCTAAGATAGTTTTGACTGGATCTGCAAGTGTTTTCAGTGCTGCCGTGCTACCTCTGAGCCACAACACAGTATTTATAGTGTGCCTCCTAACTGTTGACTGAGCTCCTGTTATTTTAAGCCAGGAAGTCCGTCCTGGTGCAGCCCTGAAAGCACCAAAGGAGATCTGCATGGTGCAGAGAAAGCACCTTTATCAACAAAATGTAGCTGCTAGATGCTGGCTTGGGAGAAGCCAACTGAAAGCAAACAAAGAGAGAGCTCCCTACGTGAGCACAGCTGCAGGTGTGGAATGTGTCGTAAGATGCTCTCAGGCTATGAGGAATTGCACTAACAGTTGTGGAGAAAATACACCTCCCAGGGGCACAAGGAGATTTCCAGGCTGCCACTGTGTGTCACAGCCCCCTCCAAGCACGGCTGCCCGGATGCAAAGGGAAGGTCTGGCTCGCTCTTACTGCGCAGTTTCTTCTGCCACTCCATCTCGTTGTGGAGAAAGGACGACTGGTCGAAGAAATCACTGACTTTGCTGCCCTGCTCATCCTGCTCCGTCGTGGTGAAGAGTCGGTACTTGGTCTCCTTGGTGAGGAACTCGCAGATGCCAGGCACTGGGAAGATTATCTGCTCCATGCTGCGGTCCAGGCGCACAATCTGCAGGAAGAAAATGCCCTTCACATCCTGCCTGTATCGTGCTGGGCTTCCCACTTTTCTACACTCAGCCATACCTCCCCAAATCCA
>PPHD01019519.1:0-11947 GCA_002909625.1 Bambusicola thoracicus | reverse complement strand
ATGCAAAAAAAAAAATAATAATAATAAAAAAAAAATCCATCTCACAAATGAAACAAATGCTGAGTAGAAAAATTTTGTCAGGTTTAACAATTTATTATCTATTATTTTACATATATCCTATAAAATCAAGGCTAATGTACATATTTAAAAATGATAGAAGAAAATACTTACAAAAATATTGATGAATAAATTGCATAGATTCAGTGGTACCAAATCAGGTAGCTTCCTTTTTGATAGTTTGCCTCTCTGAATTTACTCCCTATCTGTTTTTGGTTTTGCAGGTATCCTTGTATTTCAGATCTAGCCTGGCAAATGACAGACCTGAATGTAGCTGCAAACAAAGAGAGAATTGATTTAGATGTGTGTGGGCTTTTTTTGTTTGTTTGTTTGTTTGTTTGTTTGTTTAACAAGATTTAGATAACATGTTTCAGGTCAATTTAATCCTTTCGAATCTCAGACGATTTACTGTCTTTCATTGTTTTCAACATTTAAATAAACCTTTGTTTTATTTATCCTTATTACACAAACTTTCCCTTGATGAAAATAATTTTTTCTATGTGCAAGCTGATGGGCACAAAATCGTAGCTTTTATTAAATCCTTTTTTATTCAAAATTTAAATGAAAAATATTATTTATAAAACTCTTGGGTGGTGATCTTGTCTTGCAAGGAACTGAGACCATTTAAATTCTGACAGTGAATGCAGCTTCCATGCTGCATGCAAAGCAGTTTAATGCTCTATTTATATTAATGTTTACTATTGGAAATATAAATTCTATCATTTCTGCCAGTCTTCCAGTGTGAAGCCACGATGGACTTTTTTAAATTTATTTTTTATTATTATTTGTTTTTTAACTTTTGGCTTGCTATGCCGAAATAAAATACATGGCTTTCTTTTAAACACAAAGTTTAATGTGATCTTTGATCTTTGCACTTCAGAAAGTTTGTGCCTGGAACAGACTTCCAGAGACGAGTTATAAATCCCTGAAAACAGATATTTAAAATGGAAAACTGCCACTACATTAATTATGGCAGCTTAAATGTGGTGCTGTTTCTATGCTTAGTCACGACTTAAAGATAAAAACAAGGAAAACAAAGTGTATTCATATGAAGTCAGTCTGGACAATGCTCAGTGTCAAATGGTCAATATTCAGTCAATTGAGTTTTAAAAAGATGTTAGCTAATGTGCATTCCTTTAGAAGTTTTTTCGAATCTTTCCTTTTTATTTTTTTTTGGTTTGAGGAAGCTTACATTTCTACTGACAGACTTAAGTTAGAGTAAAGTAAGATTAAATATATAAAAAGGTTCATTGCATGATAAAAAATATCTTGGATGTTTACTCAGAAAAGCCATTAGCTGTTTTTTTAGGATATTTTTTCTGCAGTCTTTGTCAGCAGTTTGGGTTCAAAGTCTTGAAATTTGAAATTTTCTGTCAATCCTCTGTAGGCTTTGGCTTCCTTCAGATTGCTTCTGGACTTCTGCTGCCTCTTTCAGCTTCAAAGGCATTTGGATGAGAGGAGTCAATTAAACATAACGTAAATGATCTAATAGGGTAAGCTTCAGAGGCTTTTAATAGATTGTGTGTTTGTGTTTGGTTTAAACATTATACTGGAAGCATATGCTGAGGTATATTACTATGTATCTATTCAGCAAAGAGAAAAAGCAGAAATCATACAACAGCAAAAATTTTATGATGACAATCTTCCAAGGAATATCCAAAGAAAATTCGAAGGGAAAAATTGTCTGGAGATATACCATGCTGTGCTGAATGGTTTTCTGGACTTCAAAAGACACATAAAATGCATGACAAATAAAAAACGCTTATGAAATGAAAATAGATACTTTTTGTGCTAAAAAGTACTATTGCAAAGCTGATGCTGCAATCAAAAGATTACAGCTTTAGTTGCAATGTTTGTGATCCAGTGAGTTTTAACCATTCATTGCATATATAATTAACCCTTTCATCGTGTAAGAATATGACAGAAGTAACTCCTAATGTGACTGAAGCTCAACAGAAGTAGAGTGGCTAGATCTAGCAGGTCCATTGGGATATCAACTGAGATGCCATATGGAACACCATTTCCATCTGTCTTTCTGTCTGTCTGCCGTCTGTCTATCTATCTATCTACTTGGTTTGAGTTCTCCCAGACTCCTCACTGTGAAATTTTCTGTGCTGTTCCTTAAACTTGAGTTCTTTTTCTGCATAATGGCATCATGATCATTTTTTTCTACTTCCAACTCCATTTTAAAACACGTTTCTTCCTCAAAGGCTACCAAATGTTAAACCTTCAGTGGGAGGACATAATTGTCAGGATCTTTGGTGAGAACAGTCCTTTTCAGTCCTTTCCATTCCTGGTCCTGGGCAATGTGCTCTGGCAGAATTGCAAAACATGTTTGTCTTGTTCCAAGCATTTCTGGGCTCAGAAAAACTGCTAAGAGCATGTTGAAATTAATGTGTTTTCTTCATTATCATCTCATTAATGCTACATTTCGTCTGGTCTTCATTTTCCCTTACTTATGTCATAATACACAGACCAGCCAAAAATAATAGTGTGAAAAAATGTTCTTACTACTGGCCCTGGCTGCAAATCAGCATAGACAAAATGAGGTGCTTTCCCTTCCTGCATGCCATAGGGCCAAATACAGAATCTTGTGCAGAACTCCTTCCTTCTCCCCCAGGCACCAGAGGTCTGAGTGATATCAGTCACACTGTTGTCCTGCCTCCGACAGCATGTCATGTGCTGTCAGCTTAGCCACATGATAAGTGGAATGCACCATTAACTCAGAGCTATTAATGCACAATAATATTCCACTGAAGACAGGGCGATTTATAGGTTTCAAATAAATTAAACATTGAGCTGAAGACCTCAAGGAAGCCAAATTACAATGATGAGTTCCTTTGCCTTTGCTGGGCTTCTACCTTGTTAACTAAGAACACTTTTTTTTTTTTTTTTTCCCCTTGCTTTTGTGAAGGCAGGATGTTACATCTGACATATCAAAGCAAAAGAACATTTAATTCAGGATCCAGATTTTACAGTTTGGGTCCATCTGTGATAAGAACAGAGTGTGAACTCGTGGAAATGCTTGTGTGCATTTTTAATAAATGATTACTAGCCCACTATGATACAAACTAGAAAACTGCACATAAATGCAGTGAGAAAGTACTGTGTAGAACGCCAGTGCTTCCCTCACACAGAGGATCTGGCTGTCTCCAGCATGATAAGAGTGGTGCTGGAGTGCTGTGTGTTCCTTGGAAACAACTCCCTGCAGCAGCACTGACTCCATCTCTCAGAGCTGTAGCAGTGTTGGTAACGGGGCTATGGGCAGAAGCACCAAGTTCCTTAAGGATGGGACACAGAACAACAAACACTGCTAGAAGCTCTTTTATTTTATCTGGTAACCGAATTTAAACTAGTTGTCTTATTTTAGCATGTTAACAAATGCAAGTATTTGCAGTAGGTGAAATGTTAAAAAATTCTATAATGTCTAAAAAAAGGCTATTTCTTTGGTTTTTGTTCCTCACATTTTTTACACTGCTGTTTTTCCAAGGAAATGAGAAAAGTTCATTTTGGGTCAAAATGTTCTTTAAACTTTATTATTTGATAATTTTTGGCAACAAAACCATAGAAACAGATCTTTACATAGCTTCAGTTTGTAGTTCTGGCAATGGCAGTTCTCCAAGATGTGTTTGGGAATCAGTTAGGCTCCCACAAGTCCACTTGTTAGGGAGGAAAGTATGTTTGGGATTTTGTAATTCTTTGTTACGTTACACTTGTGTTCAGTTTCCAGAATTACAAGGAAGAAAAAAAAAAAAAAAAAAAAAAAAAAACAAACTCTTTAAGTTGAAGGAGATGAATGTGAAATTCATACAGAATGTGAAAAACTAAAATTTATTTTCTGGGAAGAGTTTGGACACTCAAGTAAATTCCGTGGAAGTACGGTAATAATCTGAATTATGTTAAGATATGCAAATAGTTCTCTATGGAAACTAGAAAAAAAAGCTGCAAACTTTAAATCCCAGATGGAGTTCTTATTAAGGAAACTTTGTATTTTTGAAAACCCTATTTCTCCATCTGCTTGTAATATCTTTCAAGTGCATCTCCGTGTAATTGTAATGATGGTTTTTTCAGGTCATATGCTTTATTGTTTATTACATAATTCTACACCTTTCTCCAAAATGTAAATACCCACCTTATCAGTTGGCGAGGACTAAATTCACTTCTTTGCTGATCCAGACAGAGAGAGCAGCATCGCTATGATGTCTCAGTAAGGTGTCCACAAAAGAGTATGTGGTGTATAACTCCCGTCCACTTCAAACCCTACTCAGGTTGAAGCTTCATGTTCCTCTCCTGTCCTTGTGCTCTGACTCATTCTGACTCACTGGAACAAAAGTGCAAAGAAGGAGCAATCCTTCCCCAAATAAATGCAAATAAGTAACTCATAAGAATCTGGGAGAAAGCAGTTAGAGAAGTGAGAAATTATTTGCTGTCATCCAACATTCAATTGCAATGCAATTTTGCTTGTTGTCTTATTTTTCTTTCATGACTGAGGGAATGAATTTCTTAGGTTGTAAATCCAAGCTCAGTACGTGCTTAAGGCAAACATTAGTAAATATTTGGTTAAATTTCTATTTCAAACTGTTGTTCAGAAGTGCGTATCCAGACACTTCAGCTTAGGAAAGCAAGCAGCATCACTTCCTTCAGTACATTGTTCAAGTGCATTAGTTTAAGACTGTGTTGATTTACTGAAAGAAAAGTTGGGGTTTCTTCAAAGAGCTTTCATGCCACCAACCTTACTTGTTTTCAGGTTCCCGCAAAGATAATACAAATGGCAGTGGTTCACCATGCAGACATAAAAATTCAAACTGATATTTGTAAGAAATGGATTATTCTATGTGATGACTTCTAGTTGGTAATATTTCAGTGCTGTTGTAATAAAATAAGATCTCCTGCCCTGGGAGCAGCAGTGCTAAGGAGACTTTGGCTCCTCCAGTTGCAGCAAGGTGCATCCCCAGCTGCTCATCAATACCCCAAACTGGAACAAGGGCCTGAAATTCTCCATTTCTGCAGTGATAAAAGTGGTATTTCATACAAACCTTGTAAAACCTGCAAATTCTGTAGTAGCCAGATGGTGTCAGTCTTGTATTGAGGCTTTATAATTATTCTTCCCCCTGGAGCTCCAATAGAACATAATAAATTCTGCTGTTCAAATTATTTTTTTCACCTGTACTAGTCTAATAAAAAAAGAAAAAGGAGTGACTTGCCAAAATCTGCTGTGAGCAGGTCACACTCACTGTCCTTGAATTGCAGCAGGCATTTGCAGACCAGCGTGTAAAATCTGCATTTCCTTAAATCTAAGATGTCCTCTCTGAAAAAATTTCCTGACACATCCTGCTTGATTTTATTGTCATGATGACCGACTTTTCCAGAAATTCTTGTAATTGAGAGAGACACAGGAAATAAATAGTGCTTGCAAGAATTTAAATGAACTAAAACTGCTCAGAATTGGGAAAAACAAAACTGAAAACAAATGCCAAAGCAACAGTAACTGGCAGTATATTTTAAAAGTGGATACCATTAACAGTAAAAAAACTCATATTATGCAGAGCTGCAATACATCTCTAAAAAGGTAATTATTTTATAATCCATTAGTTAATGCAAAAATTATGGGGTTTTGGGTGAGCTGTAAAATGGAGTCCTTGCCCACTCTCAACCTTCAGAAGTGCCTTAGTGCTTTGGCCAAGAGCTGGGTTGTTAACACAAGGGATCTGTCCAAATTTCATTTGGGTAATGCTATTTTGCCTAACTGACATTCACATATAATTTAGTTAGATACATTATTATTCCCCACTTGTCTCGTACTGTAGCACAAAGCTGCTGCATTAAGAGCTGCTGCTGTCTTGGCAGAGGTTTAACAACCCAGGAACCAGCAGAGGGATTCCTGTCAGTACCAGAACAGCATTTGTACTTGGTGTTTTGGGAGTTTGGAATAAAAGTGTTCCATAAATAAATGTCCACAACCAAAGCCCTGTTTCAAATATGGTAGATATCTTGGAAACTGTGGTATTTGCTAATGATGCTGCACCCCTGAGACTGCTGTGGCAATGCTGTGGGAATTGGTTAACATCCCTGCCAGGCCCTGAATGAATAAAAAGGAAAACTTGTAAGAGGGCTCAAGAAATACATAGTGTGTCTTTTCCTAAACTGAATTTAAACTATTTCTTTAAAATAAATAAATAAATAAATAAAAATAAATGAAGAGAAAAACCAATCAGTTTAGCAGTCCTCCAAAGCCTTTATACTGCTTCAAATCTGAGTAGCTTCTGTCCCTCGAAGCAAACTTGACTGGGCCACATGTCTGTTCTTTAGGGACTGAGTAGGGGTTTGTACTGTAACTGTATTGTTTTTTAGACAGGATGTTTTGGAAGATGAATTTAGGAAAATTTCCCCATCTCCTCTGGAAGTTTACTCCCTTAGCTGAATTCTCTGGAACTTGAGTGTTTTGTTTTCTATTCTTTAGGTACATCATCATAAATATTGTGACTGCTGCTGCTTTGGGGAAAAGCCATCAGCTAGCTGCTCAGAGCACTGCTGTGGAGGACTTCTGTTGTGGCTGCCTGGTCTACAGTGCAGTGCTGGGATGGAAGAGGAGCTGGCCCACAGCAGCTAGCAGAGAGTGATCCCAAGTAATGCGCAGTCCCTACTGACTTCTTGGTCTTCTGAAGGACGTGTGTCCATAATATTATGACCATGGCCACAGGATGAACCACCAACCTGTGCGTGCTCCTGGGTCTGCTGGGAGCTTTGCATTGTTCTCCTTGTCAGGAAGCATGGAACCACTCTGCTCTGGTGGGGCAGAAAGTTAAGCTGTGTGGGCAGAGTTCTGTCAGAACTGCTTATGTTATTCTCCATGCTGTTCTGGAGGGGCAGAAATAAAATTGTTGATAAATCTAGTCTGTAAATATCAAAGCCTTGTGGTTGAATCCCATGGCTCAGGGTTGTACTTGGTTCAATTCACAATAAGCTAATTTAGACCTGGAAAACCAAGACAAGTTCTACAGTTCTCCCTCTTGTATCTTGCCACAGTGAAATGAGTTTCTCTCTTCCAGTAGTAGTGACTTCCATTCCACCCCTCCCCTGCCATCCTTCCACCCTTACAATCATTATACCAGGCTTGGCATTCAGTTAGTCTTCTGCCTCACTAAACATACCATGAAAAATCAGTGAATGCTGGTGCTATACGACATACAGAGAAAAAGTGACACTTTGTGAATACGAGTATACAGAGCTTCACTTCCAGTGAGCTCCCAGTTCATCATGCATGTTGTTGTATAGAAACAGAGAAAATCCTGACTCACAGACTACTGAGTTTATGATGCATTTTACATGTTATAAACTAAAAAGTACAACTTGTTTCCAAGTGGAAATAAATACAAAGAAAAGCTATTATCCCGAATGTCAACTAGATGACTCTGACTTTCCCTTTTGCTGTGTTGGAGCTTGATTTCTTCTCCCAGGGGTGCTACTCTCAGAGTTATAATCAAGTACTATTCTGTTTATGGTTTTGGTGGCTACACAGAAGTCCTAAGAAACCTTAATCTTTCTGTGTCATTTTTTCCATTCAGTTCATAAGCCTAAAAAGGACTCTTTTGAACTCATTTGCACACTTGAAACTATGAGGAATTTAAACAAAGGGGTATATTCTTTTTCTCACTTGCTGTGACACAATTCCATAATAAATCTCTTAATTTCCATGCAATTTATCTGGATCTATGTGAGTATAAACTGAAGAAGAATTTGTCCCATAAAGATACAGCTGATATAGATGTTGGTTTAGCATGGCTGGCATTAATGATCCCACTGTACTCAGAGATCCAGCCAGATATATTTCAATTTCATTTCCTTTTAAAAAATTTTTATTTTTATGTCCCTTGGTGGTAATACGGGTTGAAATGATGGGTTACCTTAGCTAGCAATGAGGGATGTATGATGACAGAAACCACTGAAAATGGGAGAGTGCTGGCTAGCACTGAGAATAGGAATACCATCCACACCCTGTAAGTGCCTGAATCAATGAAGACATAAGACATTTTCCAAAAGCACAGAACAAATTAGAAAAAGGCCTTTTATGCCCTTGTTTTTGCCAGTGCTGTAGAAAAACAAAAATAGTAAATTGAAATGGCAGGCCCTTCCCAGAACAGGCTTTTCCTTATCATTAGAACATGCCATACTCAAACATTGTTACATCTCAATTCACTTTTGGTTGTTGTGAGTCAGAATTAGCTTATCTGTGAAAATTTCATGTTTACTCAAGCTTTCAGCTTGATAGTGATGCACAGCTAATACTTGGATGGTGTTGCATTCCAGGAGATTTGTAAAGCAAATGAGAGAGAGAGAGACTTTTAATTATATGAAGTTAGTTTTGGAACTTAATTTTCCACAACTATTTCTATAAAACCTGCAAGCAACAACTTCAGCTCCTCTCAGAGCCCTTTGTGCTCTGCTGGCAAGGCAGAGGGCCCCAGAGGCTTCTGTAAGCGGCTAAATGGGGATTTTGTTCTGGCTGCGTGTTGCTGTCTAGCTAGATCCTTTGGTGGACTGAGGAAGGAAACAGCAGATTTCCTGTATATTCTGGGATAGTTTCAATGGGGAAATCAGTGGGGTAGCCCTGAGACTCACCCAGATGACGCAAGGGATGGGGTTGGTAGTAAACAGCCCCTTCAACAAGAATGTTGTAGAAGGGTCTTCCTCCTTTGCTACCACGTGGCTCCGTTCTGTGCCTGTTGGAAAAAATTAGGCAAGGAAAGTTACATCTTCTATTAGTGATTCTAAAGTATTCCAAGGAAATGTGACTTTTCCTGCCTAATGACCTTGGATGACTACGTTTTAGTTTATTTGTTAGTATTTAAAGAAAGAAATCTTGCAGGAATTAATGATTTGTCTAGAAAGACACATCTCCAGTGTCTTTTGGTTTTATAAACTCTCTTTTTATAGTGTAATTCTGACAGCCTTGGAATTTCCAGGTAAACCTTAGGTTCCAAGTTGACTGGATGTTTATAGAGATACAGGGGAGAGATTTTTACTTTGAAATGATGGTGAGGTATTTAAACTAAATTTCTTTGTGGTTTATTTTATTTTATTTTAGCAAAGTATAATGGGCATAAATTTTGCTTGGTACATATAGAAAAAGCAAAAATAATAGTGTCCTTTATTAAATGTTTCCTTGTGGTAATGGTGCAAACCATTTTGGAGTTATTTTTCACTGTTTCTTCATATGTGCCCTAATGGATTTGTTTTCCCACCTTCTAGGCATGATTGAGCATCAAAACCACAAAAGAATGGGCTCACTATTTTATTTTTCAGGAGATCTGAAAGGGATAAAATAAATCAAAGGGACCTCCTTTCCTAGTCACAAGATGGGACATGCATGCAAAGTAAATTCAGATGGTAATCCTGGGGCTGTTTACTTGCTGACTATGAGATCTTTATTTGGCTTGTCCTCTATCAGTATTTCTACTGGCATACTAGGCACAAATTCTTTAATACATTAACTCTACAGATGGTAATATCTGGAGTTTCCTCTGGGTGACTTAGTACACATCCACTGGTGTACCAAACGATATTATCTCCAGGGACCTGTGCCTGACAGAACCGCCTAGGGTTTCTCCCAGGCAGAGTGGATCACCTGTTCCTACTTCATTCCCACTGTCATACTTACATTAGAGCATTCAGTCTTTCTATGCATATCTTGTAAGTCTAGGGAGATGGAGGCTTTGGTTGTAGAGAGACAGTAGTCTGTGAGGCTTTGAACTTCCACTGCTCTAGATGAACTATTCTATAAAATATCACAGTATCAGAAAATGCTTGTCTTGAGCCCAGCGGTGCATGCCAGTGATATGTTTGGTCTAAGAAAGCATAATGTTAGAGAGTCTGGGTGAGATTCAGTTTCCCTCTCCCCTTTGAAAGTGGATATTAATGAGATTGAGACAGATGCCACCTAAGGCAAAATTGTAGACAATCAGAATAACCTCTGAGTCTTATGGTGTAGTAGCAGTTTCCTAGTTCACAGCCTCAGAGGCAATCAGGTCTTGTTTCTGTACCATGTGGGAACCACTATTTAAAAAACATCCACTTAGGAAAAAGAAAAGAAGAAAAAGTAGTCATGAGAGTTTTATATAAGTAATAGATTCTCACCTCAGAGTTTGTGAGTGGGTGGCCAGTTTTTTCATAGGAAGGATCTGTACTGTTTAAATAAATATTTGGTGAATGTATCTTATTTTTCACACTCACTGATACAGTTTAATAATATCATGCTTCAGCAGAATGTATAGAAAACCTTGCGATTTTTTTTACCAGAACAAGCTTTCTAAACTACAAACCAGAATATTTAAGATGACTTTTGTAACTCTTTCCATCAGTACAAAATAGATTGTGAAGTGATATTGTTTTGAAATAGAAGTTAGGTTGGCAGGTAAAATAGGATACCTTTTAATCAAAAAATATTTAATTGGAAAATTTGTTCAAGTATTTCTACTTGTGTATTGTCAACAACAACTGAAAAAACTCTCTTCAAAACATATGAACCTAAAATGACTTTAAATTATGTGAACATTAATTCTGTCATTTAAGTTGATGTAGCAAAAACTGATTTTGATTTCTTTTTTTTTTCTTTTCTTTTCTTTTCTTTTCTTTTTTTTTTGTTTGCGTGCGTGTGTGTGTGTGTGTGTGTGGGAGCACAGAAAGAATTACTTGAGATTTAAATACAAATTTTTAAGAATGTTATCTGGTGTTTGTAATTATCACTGGAAATTTAAATAAATAAAATAAACAAGGGGGTAATATCTGAGATTAACTGCAATAGTTTGGTTTTTTGTTTGTTTGTTTTGTTTTGTTTTTTGTCAGCTTGATTCAGAAGATTCTGTGGAAAAGTGTGTGTAACACTTTCCAAGTTGTTGCTGAGTTTGTACTTTCAGTAGAAATTGAGATTCTGATTATGATCCAAACTTGGTGATGCAGAATCAACTTTGTCATAAATTCCAATATACTAAGGTCAAAAATGGTTTTAATGCTAAATCCAATATTTAAGTATGAATAAAACTCCTAAGGTCTTCTTATCTCACAGTGCTGCCAATGGGGAGGGATTTCATAAAATGTGCTAATATAAAAGGTAAACTGAATATGCTAATTTAAAATCAATTAAATGTCAAGAGAATTGAGTGGTTTACTCCATGAAGGTTTAAATAATTCATTTTTTTTCTCCCATTTTTGACATCTCTGTCCAATTCATGCAAATGCGTAGGCTGAGAAGACATTAGGTAGGCAGCCAATTAAAACAAGCCTTCAAAAAAGAGCAGGATGATTTTTCAGGACAGGCAGCAATATTTTGTGAACACCAATATAACTTCCTAAATGTCTCACAGATGCAGCCTGAAAGAAATTGCATCCCCCTCCCTACAAAAAAGAAATATCTTAGCCACCTCAAAGAAGAGACCATCTGGAGCCTTACTCACTTTGGGGGATGCTGAGTTAATTGAGTGAAAGTCCAAATATCTCTTTAGGAAAGAAATGCTAAAGGATAGCATAAGACTCAAAAGTGATTTAAACTGATGTGTCTCCAAGCAAATTTGATTCAGTACTGTTGTTACTAATTAGCTGTATTATCACCATACTAGGAATTCTAGTCATAGATCAGAGCTCATTTTGCAAGGAATTTGCTAGGTAGTATTATGTGGATTTACACTAAAAAGTCAGTCAAGATTCAGTAATATTTCAATAATAAAATCATTGTAATTATTTACAAACATTTTCTATTAGATAAATTTTCCCTGGCAACTTCATTTTCTTATTTGAGCAGATAAGGTTGTTCACGAAAACAATAGGCACAAAGCCTCTGAAATTATTTCAGAATTAAGTCATACAACTCCCATAAAAATAAAAATAAAAATAAAAA
>PPHD01019518.1:1897-14063 GCA_002909625.1 Bambusicola thoracicus | reverse complement strand
CAAGGAGATATGCCTGGCATCTTCTTGTTAGGCTTCCTAAATTATTTTACTTTGTGTTATGTTTCATGAATTAGAGAAAGGAAGGGATCTGTACTGTGCTGAAACCTGTGTTTTTTTCCTCCTATTTTATTTTCTAACTATTTCTTCCTATAATTGTTTAATTGCTATGTAAGAACTCTGACCATAGATACTAGAAGCCTCACTTCCCCCAGTCCATGCTGCTGTGGTGAAATTGAAAAAAATTTTATTCCAGATACCTGATTACAATATGCCTTACATTGTGCTGAGTCAGACAGCAGTGTAAAAGAAGTACTAATTAGTCCCAAGAAGTATTCCTGTGTGACAAAGGGCATTTTTCTTCAACTAGACCTCATTTTTCTCATTTAGAAAATGGAGCTGGAATTATTTGCAACAGTGGTCTGTGATGTACTGAACCTGTACTGGACAAATGCCCTGGAGAAGGGAGAGGAGTGTGAATTACCTCAAATTCTTCTCTAAGTATTCCCAGTGAGAACAAGATAATTGGAAGTAGATGGAGACTCCCCTCTTGTCTCCTGATTGCTGAAGTGAAGCTAGATTTCTGAGGGAGAAATGTGCTTGTAGTCCCTTATGGGAGAGCCTTCCCATGGAACAAGATGGAATCTCTGGTGCTTGGTGTTTCTTGGGGCTGGGTTCTGTATTGCTGAAGGTTGGGGTTAATAACATTAGCATGAGCCATCCATCAGTGAAATGCTAAGAAATAGCAGTATTGCTATTTAACTTAACTCTGTTTTTCTAGCTGTTAATTATTCTCCTTTTATGTCTTTTCATGTTTAAGCTGTATAATTGTGCATAACAAAATGTTTGTTGTTACCTGCTGGGATTTTGAATAATTTGTGGTATTAACATGCAATTTGGGACCATCATATATTCTCTTAGGAGCAAAATGAATGTTCCTTTACTGTTTTTGTGTCTTTGAAGGTGTGTGGTAATCAGGGTTTGTCTCACACAGTCTTTTCTCAGGAAGTCAATTTTGAATCCACTGAACAAATTAGAGAAGGCATAATGAAGACACAGTAGATATGTGTGACATATTATTAAGAAATAGCTTGCTGAGGTACATGGTAACCTGAGCAAAGCAGCCCAGGACCTCTGCAAACAGCAGTGTCTTGTACTTCCAGTTAATTGCTTCTGCAGATGTAGTCAGTGACACCAGTGTGTTTATCCCACACCAGTGTTACTGCTCCTACAAATTTCATTTGATTGTGTTCTTAATGGATGGGTTAACCATATTTAAAAATAAAAAAGTATTTTTCCCATTATAACAGGGACTTTTTTTGACATGAGTTTTGTGAGTTTCCCTGGAAACAAGAGAACACTGAGATAAGGTCAGTAAAATGGTGGCATGCCAGCCATTGTTTCCAGTTTTTTGTCCCAGCTTAGTACCGGATAAATGATATTGCTGGGGCTCCAGGTGTTAGCTGATACTGGCAGTAACTTCTGAACAAAGACAGGTGTGGTGTGTTTGTTTGGATTAGCAGAAAGTCAGTGGGAATACTTTGGAGTGAACAGTTGCCATGTCAGGAAAACACAAAATAATCTGTTTTTCTCTTTCCCACTCTGGCCTGTTTTCTGGAGCAGTTTTGTTGTGCCGCTGTCTGCTTGTGCTTCATTGCTGTCTCAGGATTCCATCTCTTGTACAGTCTGTACCAGCCAACGGAGTATGAGGCTGAAAACTGCTCTGGAATATTTTCTAATTTTCCAAATGATGAAAATACTGCTCTTCTTAACATGAAGCAGACTGGTTTGATCTTAATACAAAGGTCAGTCCTAAAGGTTAACTGCTTTATAAATAACCACATTGTTTCCTCCACTCACTACAAGTTTTCAAGCTGCTTAATATATGCACAGTCAGGGAAAGGATGTAAATGTAATAGTAAAAGCAGACACTTGGAACTATTGCTTTTGCTTTTCTTAAGCTTATGCAACTGTTTGCAGTAGCTGGTTGGCAACAGGACTGTTGTGTCCTAGTACTTTAGGCTTAATCTTCTGTCTCCTAACTACACCTCATTCCAGCTCTCTTGAATGGATCTGCAGGAGGAGGGTTTGCAAGACCAAGCCCATTCACTGAACATCACAAATTCTTTAGCAGCTGCTAAAGCCGCCAGCCTAGGTCTGTGCTTGCTGATCCAGTAATGCCAGTTGAAGTCCTGTCTGAAAGCACCTAGCAGTAACGATATGTTTTGGCCGTAAGACGCCCACCCCTCAAATCTCACCCAGATTTCTCCACCTGCTTCTCCCCTTGCAAATGCCTGAACTTCTATCTTCCCACAGTGAATCTATCTGATCCTTATGTGCATTGACAAGTGTCCTTTTCTGCCAGCTCTTATCTGCTTAAAAAAGCAGAGGTTATCTGCATCCACAGCCTCCTCTCTGCAGACAGATCCAGAGGTTCTCTGCTTGTGAATAACATTCTTGCACTGTGGGCTTGCAGATCTGTTGAAGGTGTCAAGGTGATCCGGGAAGTTATTGTCAGTGGTTACCTACAAGAGCTCCTCATAAAATTAGTCTAATACATTAACAAGCTGTAGGAGAGGAGGGTGTATTTTATGTAAATAGAGTTGGAAATTCTTTGAAACAAATTGCCTGAAGTGGGTGGAGAAAGGTGGTGGGGTGTGATAGACATACAGATTTTTTTCCTATTTGCAGAGTAGATAGTGTTGATTAGCTGGGCTTAGTATAGCACTGCATATATTAACTAAGCATAAAATTGTTCCTCGTACTTGGAAAATGCCTACTATGTGATTAAACCTAGCGGGTCATGCTCCGGATGTTATTACAGATGCAAATTTAGAAAGTTTTAGACGTATACTGTTGCAGATAAATGCACTGTTTTTGATGAGCTTGGTATCATATTTTTGTCCTGTTTTGGTGTCAGTATTTTACTTTGTGGTAAAAATGGAAGCAACTATAAAAAGAAATGCGGAAACTTTATCAATAGAATAGCTTGTGTATTCTGAAAAGCCTTGTACTCAGTAATAGTGCTGGGGAAATTCACATATGACACTCAGAGTAGGTGCCCCTGAGAGATGTGGTAGAACTGCCTGTCTGTCAGCTGCTCATTTACATCCCAAATCCTATTTGACCTTTCAGCTTTGTGCTGGATGGTCATGCTAACTTGTTGGCCAGAAAAGTTTCTGCTTGTTTCTTTGGTGCTATTGTTGACATGGTCTTTAATGCTGCAGGCATGAGCTGTACACTTAGCTCCTAGTGCATCATCTTGAATTTAACCATATTAGAATATTTACAGAAGTCAGTGGTTTCATTTACATGCCAGCTGCAGATCAGAATTGCGTATTGGAGTAACCTTCTTGGTCTAGAATTGGGATTTGCATAGATATCCACATGTATTTGATAGCTGAATAAAACACTATAATGACTACAATAGTAGATCAACTTTGTTGCCCTGAAGTATGAGTGCCTGCCTTGGATGTGTACTTCATGTCAGCCTGAGCACTGAGCACCTGCTGTTGATTTGAGTCCTCTCCCCTTCCTTAAACCTTGTCCTAGATTTAATACAGAGATTTTCTTAACATCCCAGTCTGGATAGAGTCTCCTTGGTGCTGTGTTCTGTGAAGATGTATAAAGTCCCTGAGCTATGGCAATTTCAGAGGGATGGCTTGTGGGTGAGTGACAAAATGGAAAAGGTTAAACGAAAAGGAGGAACAAGAAACAGCAGTAAGAAAATATGGAGTGAACATTCATATTAACAACTGAACTTGAAAGAATATGCTGAAATATAACTAATGTGAATTAACTCAAAATCTTTTCTTTCTAGAAGCAAAACTGCAGTGGAATTGATTGGTACTAGTGAATCTGGGAGAAAAAAAGAGAGAGAGAAAAGCCTCAGGAAACTGATTCAGTGTGTCTGATTGCAAGCACCAGGCTGAGAACATGTAACAATTACAGGCCTTTGGAAAATTGAAGGCTGAGATTTCAGTGGGCCTTCTTTAATAGAAAATAGATGCATGTGAGCCTTTGATGAACAAGCACACAAGGTTATGTAGCAGTCACAGCATATTCTATCTAATTTGGGACACAGAGCCTGATGCATCACTGTTACATAAGCATTCTGACCTGATGTAAGGCTTTGTGATTATAGGAATTTGAGAAAAATAAATCTTTTTCAACTTAGCTTATGTGTTCACATGAAATTAGTGTCATTTTAAAGTTTTGCTGTTTGTATATTATTATTATTATTATTGTTATTATTTAGGTCAATGGCTACATAGATATGGTGTTTTCCCTATTAAACATAAAACACAGTATTCCCTGAAAAGCTTGCTTTTGGAAATAAAGTGGGGAGGGAATGAATACCTGGGATAAAAAGGAAGAATGAAGGGGTTGTGAAGATGATGAAAACGCAGGCTGCTGGGCAATAGGACAATCTGTGTATTTAAGCATCTGGACCCTGGGATGTGCTGTAGACCAGTCATAATGGCCTGTTATTTAAGTGGTGTGGAATGGAAAAAAGATCATTCCATTTTGCAGAGGATTTTGATAGATTTGTTTAATTTGGCTTTATTCTGATTTGAAACAAACAAACTAAAATGTATATTTTTTGAGTTCTTATGTTAATAACACCTAGAACTGAAGGCATCAGAAACTTTGGGGTCCACAGCTCAAGGCTCTCTGTCTGGGTCCTCTGGCTGATGAGGGTGCCAAAGAGTTGCACATTTCCAGAGGTCCCACGCTTGTCTTTCTTGTCTTTCTGCCTGGTGGGCTAACAGGGAGCTGGCAGCCTCAGAATATGTGAGCAGGGATACTCCACTCTGAGTTTCTTGGCAAGTTGCCTAATGAGATCTGTAGAGCAGCCAGCAGCTTAGGAGTTCTGCAATCTCTGAGGCGATCCTGGAGCAATAACTTCTTTCAAACTCCCACTCTCTGTCAACCTGCCAAAAATGCCGTTGAAGACCAGGGAAGGGGACCTGGCAGGAAATCAGGCGTGAATCCTGCAGCCTCATCAAAATCAAATGTTCTGTGAAATTTTTTTTCTGACCGCTTTTAGTAATCCCATGTGGAAACCCTAATGTGTCAGCACCTGGCTGTTGAGATCCTACATCCACTTACTTCAGATATAGTGCGTCTAAAGTTCAGGAAGGAGAAAGAGAGGATGAAGAGATAATACATCATCCTAGTGGCTCTGTCAGTTGCAGACCATCTCTGCACTGGTCTGTGATTTACTGGTTAAGTCCATATATATTGTACTGTGTGCTGGGTCAGGCAGCAGCTCACTGCTGTGCCTACTCTCACGTAGCTTTGTAGCTGGGATGCAGCTCTTCACGTAGCACCAGGCTGTTCATAGTCAGATGGCCTACAAATCCGCATTGCTCTCATGGTTTTTGAGGACATGCTTATTCTAGAAAGCCTAGAGGCTGGTAAGATGGCACTGTAAAGGCAGATTAAATACATATTGATGCTCAGTACTTTTTTCCATGCTTGCTTTATCACTGACCTTGAGGTCTGTATCTGAGTAAAGATATTGGAATAATAGAATCATTAAGGTTGGAAAGGTCTAAGAACATCTAGTCCAACCATTTTCCCATCACCTCCATACCCAGTAAACCATCTGATCCAAACTGTGTGGACAGGAGAACTGTCTGGGCATTTATGTGTCCCAAGCATGCCCTTAAAATTCAATAGGCATCCCCCATGTAAGTTACAGAAGCCTAAAATTTGCTGTAATTTATACTTAACATCTACAGCTTCAGAGTGGAGTTTCAGCAGTCAGGGGCCCTGGAAGGTGAACATGTTCTTGTTTTTTCTAGACATGGAGCAGGAGGATGGTAGACAACAAGCTTGATGGTCCCTTTAGGGTGATTTAGGACTAATGATGCAATGCAAAACTGCCCAAATGACAGAGAAAATCTGGGCCACTGTGTTCATCTTGTCTGATTTCCAAATTTTTCAGTGCTCAAGGGGACAAGATTGTAATGAAACATGACTTCCTGCTATGTAGGTCATAAGCTGAATTCTCCACCACAGGAGTAAAACTTGACCAGGGAAACTTGCTTTGCCTCTGTGAATGTTGATGGGAATAACAAATGTTTTTCTTCCATTATTAATTTTCAAGCAGTTAGATTTGGGATAAAATCACTTTGGCTTTTACTATTGGCATCGCATTTAAATATGCTGCAGTGATAATATGCTGCAGTTACTGAACTCTGCCCTAGACCAAAAGTCTCTATTGGTCCTTGGGCTTTTCCAGTAATGAGGGGACTGTCCAACTGTGCTGTGGGGTGTCTGTGCATGCTTTCCCTGCAGTGCTGCCTCATCATGGCTGTCACCCATTGTCCCTGTCAGACTGATCTGGGCAGGCTGACACTCCAATCTCCTGTAGATTGGTCGGGCACCAGGGTGAGGAAGCAGCCACAGAAAGTTAACAATTTGCTATTGACTTGCACATGGACTTGTAGTAATATTGTTTTGATTTTTACTTAAAATAAAATCCTTAGCCTCAAGTGCTACATAATCGGTTGTGGATGAGAATACATAATTCTCCCCTGTGTGACTGGAGGGATAGTGGGATAATAGAATACCTTGATGAAATGTGAATTTGCTTGCCCATTTTTCTTATGCTGACAAGAGCAAGAAAAATCTGCTGATGAGTTACGTGTATGACTGCGCATTTAAGGAGAGATATTTCTTTATTACTGCTACAGCACTGTTGCAGCAATTAAAAAAGTGTTTAAGGAGCTTGCAATAACTCTGAAAGTGTCTTTGGTGACTAAACATAGTTTTCTAAATAAACAGTTCTGCTGATGATTTTTCCTAGTCTCCTGTGAGTCATAAAACCTTGTCTAATCCATTCTTAATGACCTTGAATTTTAAAGAAAATGTGTGTGTCTTCTCCTAATTCAAATAATTAATGATTTTCTGCAAAACATTTGTGGTGCTTCCCAGATCATCAAACTTCCTGAAGGACAGTGGGCAGCCCCACATTTATAGGCACCACTGACACATTGACAATACCCTTCTAGCACAAAGGTTGTGGCTTAGATGAATGTGACCCTTCTGAATAGCCTTTATCCATGCAAATGGGTAATCCATGCTAATGGGTATCTAGACGGGACACTGAGCAACGTGGTCTAGCTGTAGGTGACCCTGTTCATAACAGGGCAGTTGGACTAGATGACTTTTAAAGGTCCCTTCCACCTCAAATGATTCTATGATTCTATGCATTGTGAATAGGTCTGACTAGAAAGATCATCTGGTAAAATGACAGCAGTTTCAAAACCAAAAAACTCCAGTGGCCTTTAATCCAAGGAATCTTATGTTTTCCTGAAAGACCCAGAAGGTCTTTCAGATTTTCATGGTCTTTCAGTTTTTCATGGTTGTGCTTGCCTCTTTGTCTTCCCTAGCATTCACCACTGACATGCTCTGAGGTGCAGAGTTTACTGCTGCCCGGGGAGGTGGTGGAGTCACAGTCCCTGGAGGCATTCACCAAACATGGAGAGGTGGCACTGAGGGACTTGGTTTCATGGACAATGGTGGTGATGGGTTGACGGTTGGGTTAGATGATTTAGTGTTCTTTTCCAACCTTGATGATTCTATGATTTTCTCATTGTCTGTTGATTGAGTTTGCAGTGCCTTGCTGCAATGAATCAAAGCCAACAAGTGAGACGTATTTTCAGAGGCTCTGTAACTGTTACTTACTGTAGGTACATCAGTTCCATTTCTGCCAAACTTGCACTTCACATTACCAGCAGAACCTTATGATTAAGACTGTGATGTAAAAGATACTCTCTGAGAAACAGCAAGGAAAAGGAGTGGCCCTTCAGCCCCAGTGTTTGGAAGTAATGGATATGAATGTTCTTTTGCATGTTGACTTTAGGGCTGTTGGAAAGTGATGTGTCAACCTGAATGTTGTATGTTCACTGCTGGAAGAAACACATATGTTCTGTTTGTAACTAGATGTATTCTGGTGCTAACACACACGTATAGATGGTGCCATGCTGCGTATTTGGAGGTGCCATGCTCTTCTTGTCTATATAGTCAGAGGTTAACTCATTAGTATTAGCCTTCAACTCCATTATAACAGTCTTAATAAGAGATGTAAAGAGATGTAAATAACACTAAGTTCATGTCCGAAATTTTCCTTAGCAGAAAAAGACCCCATACTTAACAATTGCCAGTAGATATTCAAGACTAGCAAAAGCTCTGGAGGTAGTGACGCTTGTACAGCAAAATCAAACGGTCTTGTGGAAGATACTTTGAATACAAAGGTGTTTTCATTGTTTCTTATTTTAAGATGGAATAGGAACATTCTTTAACGAGGACTAGTACTGGATGAACTCTTCATCATAAAAGAAAAAAAAATCCAGCTGGATTTTTCTTTCATGTACACATACATGTGTGTGTTTCTCTGTGATCAGACTTCAAGGATTCTTAGTCTGTCATTTACAGTTTTTGGACTGCTTCATATCAGCATGTTTCACCCTAAGTTTGTTGGCAAGCTGGCTCGCTTTGGCCGCTTTTTCAAGACTACGGGTTAGATACTGATCTCATAAGTTCATCTGTTACTGCTGCCTGCCTGCAAATTTCTGCAATATTTGATGAGCAGGAGGTTACACATCAGGAATCTTCTGTATGCATTTGCATGTCAGGGTTGAGTGTCTTGCACCAGAACAAGAAGTATTTACAGAAATGTTATTTTAGAAGATATTTTGAAAGCAAAGATATTCTTCCTATATGTTAAACATTATAACATTAGTAGAAGAAAAACTGCCAGGATGGTGCTCAGCACAGCAGTGAATTCAACTGCCCATGCACATTTGGAACTCCTGTTCACACAGTTCCAACTAAGGCTACTAAATTGTTCTTCTCCAAACAGTGTGAAAATGAATGTGTTACATATTCCAGAAGAATTCCATACCATTAAATAGTACTACTCATATGTTGTATATTGAGCATAATGTAGAATTAATTAATTGAAATTAATTTTTCTTGTGTACAGTTTGGTTGAAACAAAGCTCATTCATCACTGCATGAATTCATTTTCCCAGAGTTACTGCGTTAGTTTGGAAAGAGGCAATGGCATAAAGGCAGAGCAGCAATACTGAATCAGATCTATAAATGCAAAACTTCTTAGTACGTAATACATTTATTAAGCACAAAAAATTAGATTACCATGATTTCATTTTCTAGAAGAATATAATATAATTTATTCATGATTTATAATAGCCATGGCTGGTTAGTTGGTTGTTTTTTTCCTCTGAGATGCAGTTGGCATAGCTCTTCCTTTGCTCTGATATACAGCCAAGCTCTGCTGGCCTTAGCTTGTAATTGGGATCAATACTTCTTCACTCCGAGTTTAATGAGATTCACACCTCCTGAACTCCATCAATTAGAAACTACCTTTATAAGCAGTAAGTCATAAATAAGAAGATCCCACTGAGTACTATTTGATTTTATTTTTCCAAATACAAAAATCGAATGTTTTTACAGATATCAGAACGTGTTTATTGAAACAACATTTATTTACCATAAAGCTGAGTGATCCCATGTGTATTGTGGCAAAAAGTAGTTTTGCAACACTTCCTTTCCTGCAATCACTCTTTTTCAACAATTTTTCTATAGGCGGGTAATCAAACTTTTTCTAAATAAAAAAAGTTTACATGAGAAAATTAGACTGTAATCTAAGATGTGCATAGAATATTTCGTGGTAGACTGTTTCCTAATAAGGCGTGTATGCCACAGACCTTTAATTTTCTGTAATTAATAGAAATTATAAAAATGACTGCCTCTTGTATTTGACAGACCAAGTATCTGTAACCACATTATCAAATATTGAAGAACAACAGAAGCCTTTTTGTCTGACGTTTTCTTTCCTTTGTGCTGCTGTAGCTCTGGAACAGAGGTAAAAGCCAACAGTACCTCAGTGATGTCAAAGTGGGGATAAACAGGCGATGTTTGATCATGGTCAGAACAGAGCAGAGTGATTCTTTTATGTTTTGCAGCATGAATTCTTTTCAGTTGTTACACCGAATTCAGCTCTTTGATATTGAGTGTTGGTTATTATTAGCAATTGTTTCCAGTAGGTATTGGCTGAGATTTGTCAGAAGGCAGAGTGAAGCAGTTGGAATTAAGTGATGGTCTGCTGGTTAATCCAACCCCAGATACATGGAAAGTTTTTATAGAGGTATCACCAACTTTCACACTCTCTTTCAGAGAATAAGAGGAAAAGAATGTCTTCATTTTTCCAACTTTAACTTCCTAGTGGAAAGAAGTGTTTTGCTGGAAATTGTGTGTGTGCATTCATTAATTGGGAAAATTAAAAAAAAAATAGAAAAAAAAAAGAAGAACAGACATTCTCTGAAGATGGTGTAAAGATTTTAGGGTTGTGTCTTTTGTGCTGCAGTTTCTTTTTCTTTTTTTTCCTTTCCATCTCCGCTGTTGTTTGTCTTAGTAGTATCTATATTAGTTTGTCTCTGACCACAGACCCTGGCAGTGGATGCAGAGCTCTGCTCCCTGGAGTAGAGGTGTCAGATAGGACATCTCTTTCTAGAAGTAGTCGCAGCTGGGGAGCACTGCTTGTGTTCTACTGCTGTGAGCAGAGATAGATCATGAGTCTGTGCAGAGCAGTCAGTACTGTTTCTATCACTGCATTCATTAAATCGTTCTTTGAACAAGTTGAGTTGGTGAAGGCACAGCAATGGCCTTGGATAGCATTACTAGCGCTCTCTCACTCACCCTCCTTAAAAATATTAGTTTAGGTACTGTAGGGAAAGGGCCCTTGTCCTCTGAGGAGAGGCCAAAGGACCTAGGATATATCACCCCTGAGAAGAGCTGGTATTGGAGAGACCTCACAACAACCTGCAAGGAATTGCTGGGCACAGTTGGCATAAGGTAAAACAAGGGAGATTCAAACTGTATACAGGAAAAGCCTTTCCTCCATGAGGAAAATCCATCTGTGGGACAGGATGCCCAGAGAAGAGATGTTTGTGCATTCTCTATTCTTAGAGGCTATAAAGATTTAAATACATATAGGCCTGAGCAACCTGGTTTGGCTTCATAACTGCCACTTATTAGAGTAGGTTGATCTAAAGGACCATTTGAAGTTGTTACTATGATCCTATACTTTTGAGAATCTCAGTGCATGATGAACAAGGATAGATGAGGATGGTAAGGAAAAGCCGGAACAAATGAATGCAGACAGCACACAGGCTGTGAAAGACTGAAGAACATCAACTGAGCATATGAAAATGCACTAATCTTTGTTATGTTGGATATGATTCAACCCTGGCTTAGAGAGTATGGTACAGTCTCATCATTTAATTCTGTAAGATTCCCTTTAAGGCTCCAAGGTCATGCAGAAATCAGTTTTCTTTAATGACCTTCTGCATTAACAGTTCTTTGTGCTGGTGACTGAAATTGATTTTGCTCCTCTTGTGATGTGGAGGAGCATGAGCCCAGCCTTTGCATCGCTGCTCATGCATGTGCTTTAGCCCTAACAAAGAACAGGAAGCCAGCAGAATTCTGAGCAGAGATACCCTTGCTTAAATTCTGTCTCACTGTTAATACAGGCTTGGCTGGTTATTAATTGCTGCAATACCCTGTTGGTGACTGCACCTCTGTGCTTAAGCAGTGTAAATGCTTAGCTGGTATTTTTCTTTGGCAAAGTGACATCATGAAGACCTTCTTTATTTGCCTCAAGCACTTCACAAAACAGACATCCTTCCTGACAAGAGTAATTACAACAGATCAGTAGTCATTTATGTTGCCATATTACTTAGGCAAGTGGTATGAACAAAAAGAATGGGAGATGGATAAATACTGTGTCAGGGAAGTAAGACTGCAAGAAGCACAAGGGTCATAAAAGGCATGAAGTGAAGAATAAAAGAAGGGATAAATAACACCACATAGGAAGGAGCAAGGACAAAGACAGTGGAAAGAAGGTGAAAAAGAAAGTGAAGAGTATGAGAAAAAGTAGAAATTTAATTGATAGCTAAATTTTTCAAGAAAAAAGCATGTAAAAATGGAATCAAATATTATGCAAATACTCGTTTTCAGACTGCAAATGCTTCTGAGACTTACAGTGCCTGTTTGACAAATATCCTCTATCCGTGACTCTAGAAAATTGGAGAACTTCTTTCAAAGTTCAGTGACAAAAGATGTGGCCACTAAA
>PPHD01019517.1:0-14064 GCA_002909625.1 Bambusicola thoracicus | reverse complement strand
GCAGAAAAATGAGACTGCAGGGCTGTGAAACTGTCACTGCTGGGCTAAGGAGTACTGCATAGTATCAGGAGAGATTTAAAATACAGTAGCAAAACCTGTGCTGAAATCCTGGACCAAAAGAGGGGAGAGCTATAAAATAGAAAAAAAAAGTCCCTCTTCCACGAGGATAGATTTCTTCTGATTAACTGAGGGCCTATTACTCGTGGCTGGCTCTTCCTCTGAAAGTATACGTACTGCATACTGATCTCCTATTGTTCACATATTATTGCATGTATATACTATATCCTATATGTTTTAGGACATATGGAAAATGGCTGAGACATAGCCAAGAGTTGGAAAATTATGGATATAATGCAGATCTGTCTATTTCTGATGATTTATGTATATATATATATATAGTGTACATATATACATACACATGCATAAAATTTCCAACAACCCAATTTACTTTATTATTTTTTTAAACTCTGAATTAGACCAAGATTGAACACTAGCAACAGCAGCAAGCAATCTGTCAAAAGGCTTGGCTTTATTACTAAGCTGCACTGGTAATAATATTGCCTGAATCCAAAAGCTTGTTTACATGGTCTGCTGTCTCTTTGCATGAACTATTGACCATCTGTGTAAGACTTTCCTGGGCAATGGATTGAACTCAGACATGTGATGGTCCCATACTGGCAATAATGGGAAAAAATTCCTATTTTCCTCCAGAATCAAAGGCTTAATAAAAGTAACTCAACTTGAACTAGATGGTGTTGCCAGGAGCTACAGGTGGGCGAATGTATACCAGGAGATTTTTATGGATGTATTATTATTTACATAAGGTTCAAAAGAAGAAAAAAAATCGTAAGAATAAGGATTGAAATAGAATGACTGATAGATACCAGTAGGTACAGATATATAGGACAGAAAGTCATTATAGCCACAGATGTCAAAGTCATGGATTTCCAGAACCACATCTTAATTTCTGAAGTCTTTTTTAGCATTAACAAGGTATTGTAAGTTTGGTAAAGCTGCACCGTGTGTGCAGGCAGGCACGGGAGTTAAGGATTTTATGAGGATTTTATTAAACTTTGAGAGAGTGCTTGCATTACACAGCTCTCCAGTGAACCATGAATTTAACACAATTTACACTATGATTGGGGTGAGCTGAGAGCATGCACACAGTTTTTGCAGCTTAGCTAACAAACATTCATTCAATAAGGCATATTAAACCAGTGGCTTCTCAGCCTCAGTCTAGGCTTGCAGGGGAAGGTTTTGGAGGCTTAGGTGATTGCAGATTGCTGATCTAGTTAAATTGATGTAAGCTATTCCAAAACACTCCCACATGAGGCCTCTCCAAGATTGCATGATTTGTTTCCATGTATTTACTATCTCTAAAACATGTACACGCACCAATACAAAAAGCAGCAGCAGCTGAAGATGCTCTCATTTTCTAGGCACTGCCAAAGGTCACTGCCTACTACTTCAGGAAGATCAAAGGAGAGCCTGGATAAATGTCTCAATTGCTTCTGTTTCCAATTTGAGATTTTAGAGTAAAATCCCATTTACTAGACATTCTAATCTAATGAGATGTAAAACACGGCTTCAAAGAGGCAGGTCATGTATGTTTTGTCACACTCCAAGCAACAGTGATCTCCAAAACAGGGGCAAGGATACATAAGAAAGTAGTGGTGCTTTTAACTGACTTGCTTTAGTGAAATTTGTCTCTGAACCCTCAATCGTACCCTCTTATCAGATGCATTTACCAAACTTTCAGATGACTTTAATCAATCTCAAATCACTTACAAATTTATATCAGTGCAACTTTGCATCTAGGAAAGCTTTTGATGAGCTCTTTACAAGGGCCTTGACTCTACAAGACTCAAGTATACTCTTCATTTAAGCACATTCCTCAAACCTATTGATCTCAATCCACTTCACTGGATTATAAACATGTACTTAAAGTTTAAGACCTATATCAGTGCTTGCTTAATACAAATTTGTCAGTTCTGAAGTGGACTAGATTTAGATACACTAAAAATGAAGCCGATCCTTTAATATTTTCCTGACTTGCATAGACTACTACTTCTTATTAAACACTTCTGGGAACTCTATTATACTGGAAACCAAAGCACTGCAATAGAAATGTGTCTGAAATGATAAAGCGGATAGCCAGATCACAACTCCCATGTCCATTTCCCAGGAGATAGCCACAAACCTGTAAGCGCTCAGGAGTCATGAGTAAGTCAAAAGACTTCCTGAAAGTAAGAGGAATATTTAAATGCATCCTTCTTGCAAATAATTTGCACTTGCCCATTATCAAGCTGGCCACACAGGGGTGAATCTCTCTACCATGATGTCAAAGGACTCCTCTTGTCCTCTCTCCCCCACCCCTCCCTTCCTGTGTGAAGGCAGACAGTGCCATAACAGGTAAAGCCAGCAATGCGATTCAGTATCTTACAGAGCACAGTAACAAACTGAAGAGAGGACGGTGTAAGACTCATAGCAAATATATTATATATACTATATATGTATTCCTTTCTTTATCCAAGCTGGAATTCATCCCCATGCCTTGTGCAGAAGAACATTGCATGAAAGATTAACTTAGGATATGAATCGCCAAGAGTAATATCTCTTCAATAATGTTATTTAACATTCAGCAGCATTATTTTTCATATAAGTGGACAATCTATTTCTTGAGGCTTCATATTGTCTAGACTTCTGTAATTTCCTGTGGCAATGAGTTCAAAAGTCAAATTACACATCATGCAAAAAAAAAAAAAATTATTCCTTTCAATAAGTTTTGTATTTCCCACCTTCTAACTGAATTGCTGTGCTTCTTGTTTCATGGCACTGAGGAAAGAGAATCTCTTCTATCTTTACTAGATTATTCATTATTCAATCTTCTGTCTCAGCTTCTCTTATTCATCTCTAAGCTAATACATTCTTCTCATGACTCTTCATAGACAAGTCTTCTCCAGTGCTTTATATTTTTCTCAGCTTTTTCTAAATCCCAAGTCAGCCACATCCTTTTACAAGGATATGTATCTATGTATCTTGTACAATACCAGTATCTCATACAACAGCAGAGGGCTGCTTCAGTTATTTACATAATGGTTTTATTGTCTAATAAGAGCTAGCATCTAAAAGACACAAAATTAGTTAACCTGGACAACTTTTTTCCCTTCTACTACCATAATTACCAGTCTAATAGACATAAAACAGAGCTGAAACTGAACAAAATTACAGTGCAATGTATCAATTTCATTTCAGAGAGTAGGAAAAGATAATAACAGCTACTGAAAGCTGGTTGTGCTATACAGGGAGAGGGTGGCAAAGAACAACTATTTATTGTTATCGATCTATTTATCTGTGTACTTATTTTTACTTTTGTTACCAAGATCTAGTTATAACTTACAGATTCTGAGATTAAAAATTTGGTGGAAGGAGTTTTAGCTGGTTGATGCAGTGAATATATATTATTTTAAATATTCCCCCAGTGATTTCTTGTCAACCTGAAACATTTAGTGCTCAAAAAATGGACGTTTCAGAATTGCCAGAATGGAGACTCCTTCAGAAGCACACAGAGCAAAGTAAGGAATTATTATGGAATCAAAGGTTTGGAAGAGATCTCTGGAGATCATCTAATCTAACCCCATGCCACATTACATTGCACAGAAAAGCTTCCAAATAGGTTTTGAATATCTCCAGAGGAGACTCCAGAACCTCACTGGGCAACCTGCTCCAGTGCTCTGTCATCCTCAAAGTAAAGACTGTTTTTCTCAGTTTGGATGGAACTTCCTACATATTCTAGTTTCTGTACATTGTTCCTTGTTCTACTGTTGGGCACTGTCAAAAAGAGCCTTGCTCCATCCACTTGACTCCTGCTCAATAGCACTGATAAGATCATCTCTCCGTCTTTTCTACAGCAAGCTGAACAGCCACAGGTCTCTCAACCTTTCCCCACACAGGAGATGCTCCACATCCCTCATCATTGTTGTGCCCCCCTGCTGGATTCTCTCTAGAAGTTCCTTGTCTTTCTTGAAATGAGGAGCCCAGAACTGGATGTCAGTAGGTGGCCTTCAAATGCAGAAGCACTCAAGTCTGGTCACATGAAACTACCAGTTATTTCTATATTTCATAAATGATAATTGATTTGTTTTTGTTTTTAAAGGTGAGAGAAGAGGCAGGCAGGAGTTCTGTGCTCTGTGTCCCGTGCTTTGCCACAGGCCTATTGACATCTCCACAACAGCTACCCAGTTGCCACCACATTTTAATTCTAAACCCAGAAAGAAGTTAACAAAGACTCAGCTGAGAGCATCAGACCATCCCACATCCCAGAGTAGGCCCTGATTCAGGTATTTTGGGGTCACTCTGCAGCATTCACACTTGTAAAACGAGCATCCCATCCTGCCCTGCCAATCAATCTTTTCATCAACTCTAAAGAGTTCAGATCTGAACATCAAGTCAGCATTTCAATTAGGATTTACTGCTATTTCATTTTTGGTTCAGAGGCTGACAAGAGAGTTTGAGAACATTTCAATATGCTGATTCTTCTTTATAAAAGCAATTAGAAGCATAGAAGCAGTGAACAACCTCAACTGCTGAAGAAGCCCAATGGGACTTCTGATTTAGTAGGAAGTGCTTAGCACCATTAATAGGAGCTACCAAGCACGCAGCAGGAGTTGATTTTATAGTATTCTAACAGAACCCAGAGTCAGAACAAGAAAAATACTTTATTTTTAATTACCTTTAATCACATCATCATGAGTCTTAAAACCAAGTTCTGTGTACTTTTTTTCCCATTGATAAAAAAAATATTTGTAACTTCTTCAGTATTGAAGCTTTTCTTTAGTGTCACGTGTGTTAATCAAACTCAGTACTGATTTTGGAGAATAAGGAATGGGCACGTGGTGCTACTCCATTGACCATCCTTTAAGATTAATGAAGGGAGACTATATACACCTGTGAAGCAACCTCCATGTGGCCTCCATTCAGTAGAAGAGTGATAACCAGAATATAAATGGAAGAGATAAAATACTTTCCGATGTATTTTCAACAGCAATTTTTTTCCTTCTCCCACTCTTCCTGCAGTCAACTAAGCCTCCACCACACCACCTGTTCCATGGCTCTTCTTTTATAATGGCTGACAAGATGACTTAAGGCATATAAACCTCTAGAGATTTTTTTTTTTAATGGGAAAAAAAAAAGAAAAAAAAAGAAAAGAACCCATCTTACCAGTAATCCAGCATGCATATCAATAGGAGAATTTTAGCAGTAATTGTGTGGGTGCAATTACATTCATCTGTATCTTTGACTAAGTGACCTGTCAAAGTGTCAAAGAATTTAGGTAGGGAATGGAATTTCTTCTTCCTAACAGCCTATGTCAACATCTGCACTTCCCCTATGTACAACGTAGCTATAGGTAACTTGTCTAGACTTGTAGTTAAGTAATGCCTACAGTGTATAGTTAAAAAGGTGTCCATCCAGTGTGTAAGATCAAGTCCTGGTGTGATGATATCAAATGCAAACTAAGCCTCCTTCAAGGATCTATGCAAAGCCAAGTTAATAAACAGTGCTCCAAAAAGGGTTGAATTTCACCTACTATAGGAAGTAGTCAGTGTACAAACACAATGGAGCAACATGAGAAGAAAAATCTTTTCACGTTTGTGTGAAGCCACTACAATTATGCAGGCAGCAAGAATTTTTATGCACAGGCCAATTCATGATGGTCAAGGGCAATAGATTGCAAATTAGGCTAATTTCACAAGTTAACCTCAATAAATTAAGAATCGCTTCTACCTCTTTGACAAAGCTCAACAACTTCCTGGGTAAATGCCAGTGATCTGTGACAGTCACTGGTGAATCCCAAATGGGAATTTCCCCTTTTTCAAAACTGAATTCTGTTGTTGAGTTGACAATAGAGAAGAAAAAAATGGAAGTAACAGCAGCAGCTGTTTACTATATAGGATAATAAGTGATTTACCATAAAAATGGTAAGAGGCTTGATCCAAGAGAGCTACTCTCATCCAGTGTTGTTCAGAACACAGTCCAGATCTAAACTTCAGGGTTTAGGGGAACTTGTAGTCTTATAAGGACCTCCACAGCTGTTCAGAGCGTGGTTACCTTAAGATATAAGTTGTTATCTCCCTGCTGGTTTCCCTTGACCTACCACAAGAAGGCACTGGAATCCAAAATCTGTTGAAAGCATTGATTTTTAAGTTCAGAATCACTGAACTTATGATACACATGAACTTATATATATGAGCTGAGTTCATGAATATATACACTATACATATGAATACAGTTTCTACAGCACGTATGTCTGCTTGTGCCTTGCTCTGGTCTTCTAAATTGACCAAGAATATAATTGCCTGTAAAGCGCCTCCCAGATTCAGAGAGCAAGCTGAATGTTATGTGATCTTATATATCACTATCACATACAGCCTAAAGGTGTCTAGAAAACTGCCAATATGATCTATGATTGGGGCAGCAAGAACACCCCTGCCAGAGAACAAATGGACTTGGAAGAAAGTAGTATAGTCTTATAAATAATTTCAGCCTAGTCTCGGAATGTGTTACATAATAGGTTCATTTTCACTCCACATCATTCTCCAGCAAGACTGCAGATTTACACCTCACACCCTATTCTGAGAAGAGCAGAAATTTTGCTCAAGATCACTGACAAATGACCACAGTCAGTAATCGTGACCCAACAGGAAAAAAGAATTACTGGCTGATGAGCAGAAGAGCACCATCACAAAATACAGTGAAGCTGAGCAGATTCTAATTACATGATGTCATATAATAGGACATAAAGATACCACCTGTATAAGCAGAGTTCAAGGGATCATTGCAGCACTTAAGAAGTTCCCCATCACACTCTGATGTGGGCAGGGAACAATTTTCTTCTACTCACATGGGCTCAACTTGACAATAAATTTTTTTATCTTGTGTCATTGGTTGCTGCCCTCACAGCAGTAATTACAAATTAAGTTGAGAGGAAAAGCATAAAAACCTGATGTCTCCATTCTCGAAGTTGACTGAACAGAGATTTCTAAAAAGTATGTGTTCTGCTCAAACATGGAAATGGGAAGAAGTTATCATACTGAAGTAGTGTTTGGTCAAAATGTAAGGTTTGGCAAAATTGAAGCACATCATACACTTTATAAAGCTTTAAAATTACACTTTTCTAAGTATCTCTTAAGTAAGGCACCACAGGCCAAAGGTTCCTGTTCCCCAGCCCGACCCCCAGTACCTGTCATCAGTTTCATTCCCACACACACACGGGCCTCATCAGTAGCTGGCATGTAGTCTTTCAGCATGCATACACGAAGGAAAGATGAATACACATAGAGCTTTAAGGAAAGATTTAATGAGAAAATATAAGAACATGGGAAAGGTGGTGGTGATCAGGCACAGGACTCAGGCAGGCAAGCATACTGACCAGCCCCATCTTACACACGAACAGCCCTTTTATACCATTTTTATCTGTACCTTGTTTCTTCTCTTACCCCTTCCCTTTGCACACCACCCTGGGCTGTCAGAGCTCTGCATCTCCCAGTCCCATTAGCTTCATCGTTGTTCCTTGACTGCATCATTTCCACTTACTGTGCCTTACTTAGATGCTGTGACCTGTACAGCTTGTTCTGTAGAAATTGGCATCACATTCATTTACCACTCTACTTTGTATTTCCAGTGAAGAAAGGATCCCCTGAATTAATAGCAACTGATTTTAAAATGTTCTAAATATGTCATATTTGAAGGATAGGCCCATACTTCATTTGAAAACCCAAAGTATTAAGAAGAAAATAAATATGCTTTATAACACTCAACTAGTATCTCATGTATAATTACTTAATCAAGTCAACATCACCATCAGTTATCCCTGTGGCATTCAATAGGCACTACAGACTAGATGCTATAATCTGCTTAATGAACTCCATGTGGTTTCTTCAAGAGATCTCAGATCACAAACATGATGAAAGTGGACATAACTGGGTGAGCAGAGGCAGACAAAATCTGCTTGCCCTAGGATAAACAAGCTGAGCAGAGAATCTCTATTAATCACAGTTAAGACTTTGAAAAGCATCAAATAAGGCCATATTGGACTTTGCTAGCTGCAGTTGGTTTGGCTTTTCAATGGCACACTCATGCAGTAAAATGCAAGCAGAACATATCAAAAGAATCTCCCACGGTGAGAAGCAGCAACTTTGGATAGGACTCCTCACACAGAGAATTAAAATCATCTAGGTTTCTGCTAATGAGGTGCAAGTGTCCACCTTCTCTCAAGCCTGAAGCTGAAGAAATGTCATGACTAGGACTATACTCGGACTATGTTTGCTGTATCATTTTTTAGGCATAGCTACCATGCAATATTCTCATGGTTTTATTCAGGGCTAAGTAGAAGTAAAATGGATACAGCAAACTGTGAACAAGAAGCATGAAGCAACTTAGCTAAGGAGAGATACTGCAGATTTGCCACCACTTACAATCCTTTTGTCATCCTAAGCTTTCATGCTTACAGACACCTTTGCCATTCTACTGCATAATTCCATTGCACATTATTCAGGCTTGACAGAAGATTTGCTAGGGTGAAATTCTGTGTTATGTAGGACGCAGGACTTGAAAAACTTTTTTGTTTTTGTTGGGTTTTCTTTTTTTTTTTCCTGGTCATTTTTGCTGAAGGTACTTTGGCTTTTTGCTCCTCTCCCTGGAATTTTCTTCTACTTGTCCACTACTGGAGCAATAATTTCTCCCCTCACATAAGACCTATCAGTCTCAGAACAGCTTTAAAGAAGCTGCATATGCCACATACTAACACATCATGCCAGACATTATCTAGCACATACACAGACAGTAGTCTTTTCTTAATCCGATGATAGCCTTTCAAGACAAGGACTTGAATACCTACATCTAGATCCATGTCTTCCATTCTCCAGGTGTCCTTCAAAATGAAAGAGTTCATGATCAGATTTTACTCAATATTCTGTGAACTTCTATTGGTGATTACCAGGCTTATGCAAGCTTTTTTGTTGTTTGTTTGTTTGTTTGTTTGCACACAGAATAATAAATGAATAGTTCTAGTTCTGCACTTGTTCCACAGAAAGAATCATTTTCCCATCATTGGAATTCACATCTACATCAGAATACATAAAAGTATACCACCATGCAGCTGCTAGTGTGAGTGTATATAAATAGCCACGAATACACAGTGACGGGATGATATTTAAATATTAATATACATAACTATACATGAGACCACACTTACCTACAGATGCACATTTTGGTGCACATATCCTGGTGAAAACATATTCATACCCAAGCCATTGTCAAACAATCCCATCCGCATATGAAAACAATCAAAAGCCACACTCTACTCCATAAGAACACCTAAGCATTTGCACTGTCCAACAGAACCATATTTCACTTTCATCCTATTTAATTCAGTCTCAGCTTGAAACACAGTAAATAATTCTTTTTGTTCCTGAGAGACACAAGCAATGAAGACAACAATGTCAGTGTTATAAAATTAATAGTGTAAAATGGCAATAAAGTGGGAAAATCCCAACGCTGCCCATAAAAGCAGATTAACCTGACCTGTATTTATTCTTCTTTTTCTGGAGAAATTAGTTGGTTTCTCAAAGCTTATGGGAAACACTAACAGTAATGAAGCAGAAAAGTGATGAATGTTAAAAAATTAAGGTGATCTATAAATGGTGATAAACTTGCCCCTCGTTGTTGCCCATGCACTTTTGATGAGCTTGCAAAGTTTTAAACCTCTTAAATTTAAGATAGTGCAGTTTTATTTCTTTCAAGCTACAGTGGAAATAATTTCCTTATCTATCATTTAGAATGGTTTAATACTTTCATTAATCCACACATCATAAAGCAGAAAGTGATTTTTACACCTATTCCAATCACTCATTGTGCCTCCCTGCAAATGGAAAATGGCTGTTTTTTGCTGATTCTGAAGTTAAACTTAAGGCTGCTTTCTTCACAAGCCAAGCTAGTTGTGAAAGGAAAGATTTAAACAGACAGAACAAATGACATCAGATGACATCTCTGTTCTGTTTTTAATAGACAAGTTGCTGGTCCTCTGTTTCTAATAAGATTGGAAACATTGCCCTCTCACATGATGAAAGTCATGTAAAACAACAGCTAAGGAAATATTTTTCTTAGTTACACGAACCCTCTTACCAACACCTGTGTCCTAGTCTCTAGATATCTGAGATTTCATCCAAGAAAAATGTGACAAGTCATTTCCAGAACACACTGGCAGAACTGGGAAGTGGCTGTGGATAAATGATCCAGATCTATCACCCAATAATGTTTGTATGGGCTTCAAGTAATGCAGTTGCAATCAGCAGAATAGGTAATAATCATGTTGCCAAACGAGCTCTGTACATATGAGCTTTCTTTTATTAGTATGAGTTCTATTTTCAATCCAGCCATCCCATGAATTTACATCCAGGTGATGGATGATCGATTTTTGACAAAACCTTTTCTTTCCCTAAAAAAGAAAAAGCATCTGTATCTTCACATGTTATCTACTGAGTCTATTGAGCCCACCAATTTGATGATTTCAAAAGCTCTTGAATTGCTCAACTTCTATTTTCTCTAGCTTCCATTTCTATTTGTCAAACAGCAATTTTCTTATACTGTGAGCTTTGGCAGCTCAGAGCTGATCAATGATTTCATGGACAGAATTTTGCTATTAATATCTTATGTTGCTCTCAGTTTAAGCCTAGATCTATAGAGCATCAGAGTTGAGGCACTTACTACTTCTGAAGTTACCAAGAATCCCCAGTAATGTCAATAGGATTTTGGCCATCTCTCACAATGTTGAGCCAGAGCTGGCTGAACACATCTCAGAAGGATACGCAAAATTCAACTTACCACCCTATGGATGAGCTGAACCTACTACAAGAGGATTGGCAGAGATGCCATGAAGAATGCAGATAAGAAACTCAGATTTGAACTTACATACACCTCTTAACACCACATAAAGTACAAAACCTGCACAGAATGGTCCTTTCCCAACCACTCTGCCTCTCTCCCTGGAAACCTCCAGCCTTTTCTTTCATTCTGCAGATGTATAGCAAAATTATTACCATTTTGCTTCTTACAGAAGGCTGCAGGCCTTGACCTAAATTGAGAACTGCCCCCGGCTGTCCTTTCTATGACTGTTATCAGGTTAGAATTAGGACTGCACTTCCTAATGATGAAAAATAGATGACTGTATTTTCGCAGGTCCAGGAAAAAAAAAACATCTCAATTTCTTTTAATTAGAACTTTAACTTAACAAAGGTTTTCATAACTGACATTATTAGTTGGTCCAGAACTAACTTACTGCTGAAACAAAAGAAAAATAATAATCTAAATTAGGTAACCATCATAATGCCAAAGCAAACAAACAAAATCAACAACAACAAAAATCAGTTGAACAGTGATAATGATAACAAATACAACAGCAGTAACTGAAATACTGAAAATTAGGTAGTAGAATGGGAAAGAATTGCTAAAGCAAAGACTACCAAAGTCTTGTCCAAAAGTTACTCGTTGACATGTGTATGTGGAAATACAGTCAAGCTGGGCTTAATGAGCAAAATAAACCCTCATTGAGAATGAATGATGAGACTGTGTTTACTTTTTATTTGCACATGATAAAAGAAAATTTTCAAATAAATTTCCCAACTCACAATTGTGGAATATTTTGCCTACAGTGAACCATAACAGCGTCAGTATTACTACTCTTGGCATGCAGATGAAACAGAAGCAGCAAATGCAGCTCACTGCTGCCTTTACCCTAGTTGTGACTCACAATGTCCTGGAAGGGATGAGAACTCCTGAGGAACCTTATTCAACATGGGTATCACTTAAGTTGTCGCAAAGTCAGCCATCTGCTCTAAGATAATTACTTAAGATGCTGCACAAGGCCTTCATAGGGTCATTTACAGCAAAAGTAGAGCCGATAGGAGAAACAAATATATCACCCTCCCATCAAACACACCACAAAACCACAGACGCAACCAAGAAACTGGGCTTTCAGGGCCACTTTTCCGGAAATAGATGTCCAAGTCCATGGGTTGACCTTTTTACTCAGCCTGAAAGCTCCATATAGTTTTATTTCTGTGCAGAGGTCTTCTGTCTTGGACAGCTAGGTACTTATTGCCCTCCAAAATAACTTTCACGCAAATAAAATTAATGCTGTTTAGATACTTTTTGTAGTTTTGGCTGGTGTTCCCTCAGCCATGTATTTGCTACAACTTCCAAACAATTGAGAAGTAGAGACTGCAGACTGTTCCTGAAAACAGTGAGAAACAGATCCAAAGACAAAAGAGCTTGACTGTGGATACATCAGATACGGCACTGTCAAATGATCATGAGTTTTTCAAGCTCGGTGGAAGATATCTTTTGGAACCACCAGTTATCCTGAAGAACTCTGTGAAGGTGTCCAGACTGCTGATAGTTTTATGCACTGGATTTAGAAGCTCAATAGCTATGCTCTCAATTATATCAATTTACAAACACCTTTGTTACGCTCCAGCGTTTCAGAATTTCAGTGGAATTGCAGGCAAGGGTGGCAGAGGTCACATCCTTTTAATGTGCAGTTAGAAGGCTTCAATGTCTTTGCCATTTCTCTTCCAAAGTGGCAGCCAATGTTACTCTTTCACCAGAATGTATAACTGGTATGTCAGCTAGATAATAACTGAGACAAATCTGCCCCAAGTCATAAGTACAGTATGTTTTGCCCACCGCTATTCCCCTTCTTATAAATTTCCTCTTTTGTTATTCTACTATTATATATTATATTATTTCTTTATTTTTATAATGTTGAACTAGCAAAGGTTTTGTGTTTCTACGAAATAAGAGGCGTTTTAATACTCATCCATGATATGAAATTATGGAGAAGTGCACAAATAAAAAATTGCTTCTTTTCTTCGAAGTACTGGAGGGATCAACTATCATTACAAAATGTTGGTGAAAAATTAGCTTTTCTGTTTCCCACACTAATATTTAGAAAACCTTGGTGAAAGTCATAAACATGAGAGGTAAATTTTTCCAATTTTGGTTGTGCTGAAATGCTACAGGCAATAGACACAGAAGGCCACATCCATTCTGAGAGTCACGTTGCCAATTTATCACTTCTGTATTGTGTTGCTTTTTTTTAATGGTCCACCTTCTGTGTTACAGATCTCTCCCAGCTGTCTCGCTTCACATCCAGTCCATACTCACTCCAAGTGACCCTGCAGACCTGTAATAAATGCTTAACTCCCAGAGGCGTCATAGTACAGGACAATCTCCTTGGCTTCTCATGAATTCAGAACAAGGGGATCCCAGGGTACCACAGTACTTGGCACACCCATGGTATCGTATCGGTCACAAAAAAATCACCACAAGTGTTGTAATTTGTATTGCCTTGGCTTCAGGTTTGAAAGCATGTCAGGATGACAAAATGCTATTCAGTGAACTGAAACCAAAGGTAACTAAGCTTACTTTCTCGATACAGGGATGTGGTTAGCAGTGTTAGTCTCAAATTGCCTTTACATTATATAGTCTTGCTGAATGTCTCAATGATCTTTCCATAACCTGATGAAAAGGATATATCTCACTTTGAAAAGCATGCCAGCTTGGCAGCTTGCAGCCCCTACCAGTGGCCAAGTCAGGGTCCTCATGGTCCAAAGGAGTGGGTTGGAGTGGGTCCAGAGGGAGGAAACTTGTTGAGGCAACAGGTTGAGGGAACTGGGCTTGTTTAGCTTGGAGAAGAAAAGGCTCTAGGAAATCTCATTGTGGCCTTCCACTACTTGAAGAGAGCGTATAAACAGGAAGGGGAACGGTTGTTTATAAGGGTGGATAGTGATAGGACAAGGGGGAATGGTTTTAAACTGAGACAGGGAAGGTTTAGGTTGGATATTAGGAAGAAGTTTTTCACTCAGAGAGTGGCAACACACTGGAACAGGTTGCCCAAGGAGGTTGTGGATGCCCCATCCCTGGAGGCATTCAAGGCCAGGCTGGATGCGGCTCTGGGCAGCCTGGTCTGGTGACTGGCGACTCTGCACATAGCAGGGGGGTTGAAAC
>PPHD01019516.1:0-14064 GCA_002909625.1 Bambusicola thoracicus | reverse complement strand
TTCAACCCAGGCCATTCTATGGTTCTATGATTATCAATACATTGCAGCTTCTTTTGTTGCTCATTAAACATCTGGGTCAGCCTGGCCTTGAATGCCTGCAGGGATGGGGCATCCACAGCCTCCATGGGCAACCTGTCCAGTGCGTCACCACCCTCTGGGTGACAAACTTCCTCCTAATATCCAACCCAAACCTCCCCGTCTCAGTTTCAGACCATTCCCCCTTGTCCTATCACTATCCACCCATAATTCATAGTTCAAGGATGGCAGTATTGGATTCTGTACATTACCTGAGGTGTCGCCAGCAGTGGGGTTTATTGAAGGGTACACGTGCAACTTTATCAGTGGAGTTCTTACTGCAGCGTTGATATTCTTGCTCCGTATTGCTAAGGCAGTTAAGGGCTGTTGTTATAGACCTTCCTACCACAGGTTCTTCTTAAGTATTCGTGCTTAAAAAATGAAAGCAACCAATGAGAGCCTCGCCTCTGGTGCTTGGATCAGGCGGTGCAGCAGTGCTGGCTGTCACACCAGGGCTGAGTACCGCATGGCATCACAGGGACTCTTCCTCCCCATCATTCAAAGTGCTGCTTTTTGTCTTCATCTTTTTGCTTGGTTTTTGAAGGGAAGATGGTGAGATGTCTCAAAGGAACCGGAGCGTGCACTGAAATGGAGCATGCCAGGACTCTGAACTAGCTGGCACTTAATCACCTTCTGGCTATTTCTAGTATTTCAGTGCTGGGCTGTTTGTTTGCATTTTATTGGGTGTGTTTTTTCTAAGTTCCCTGGTAAACAAACCAACATAAACATTCCTTTTAACGAGGCCTGGCAGAAGAGCTGAAGGCAAAGGCTCAGCTCCTGCCTCCCATGTTGACTTTGGCTTCTGCTCTATGGGGCTTTTTCAGCAGCTCGTCTTGGCAGATCACACTGCCTCTTCAAATAGAAGGGTAAATAAGTCACACCCAGGATCGCAGTCCCAACAGTGAATGGGTTACGTGTGCTTTGGTTTCCTCCTGCCCAAATGGTTTTAATAAATCTTATAAATCTTCTTTTTTTTTTGCATACGTTTTCTGGGGACTGAATTGCTTCCGTGGCATTGCATTAAGCAGATGACAAATGGAATGCATTGCCTGTTGGACTGCAGGTACAGTGCTGTGGTTAATGGTGTGGTGATGGTCGGCGGTTGGACTTGGTCATCTCAGTGGTCTTTCCCAACCTTAATGACTCTATATGAGCTGTCTGGGCTTCCAAAAGCAGTGTTCCCACCTCCCCTCTGCCCCAATCCCACCTGCCTGATGATGGAAAAAGGCCCATGGGATTTCTCAAGGGCAGAAGGACGTCATTGGGCAGCTTTTTAATGCTGCTGAATGCATTCTTGCAGCTGGGTGCTGCTGTTTGATGCTGTGATCGGTGCTGGGATCTGGATGAGCACCTGGCTTACCCGCCACGCTCAGCCTACAGTTGCTTCAAAGATGCACCAGAAATGTTCTGTGGTTTTGCTTTCTTGCATTCCGCTACTAATTGCATTTCTGTGTGATTGTCTTAATGAATAGCTGTAATCTGTCTGCTCTGTTGCATCCGTGTGTCTTGGGAAAAGCCTTTTTTTGGGCAGTAGGGGTATCTGCAGAGGGAAGCAGGGGACAGCTGGGACAGCTTCCCGGATGAAGGTTTGTATTTAACTTCTTTTGCACAAATCCGCAACTGTACGTAACAGCAGGTAGAACCTTATTTATGTTCCGGAGGAGGAGGAGGTGAGTTTTGGTGCCAGCTTTGTGATGAAGGCGTATGGAAAGCCAGCATCTCCTTGTTCCTGCCCTGCTCTGAGCTGTGCTGATGAATGGGTGTTGCTACAGCTGACAAAGAACTGGTAGAAAAACGATGATTCACATAATTCGTGCTCTGCAGGCTCTGTCAAATACTCATTTTGCATCTTTACAAGAGGTGCTGTGGATCAAGGTGCGAGTTCCTCTGCGTGGCAGTCCTTCACGTACGCTGCTGAATATTTATGGCTCTAATGGAATTTCTTCCCTGTCCTATGATTGCACTGGGGACGCCTGCTTGTGCCGCCTTTGCTTTCATTGAGCATTCCTGGGCTGAACTTCTGGATGTGAACAGGGACTGAGCAGCAGAGAGACAGGGCTAAAATTTTTGCATAACCTTCTGTGGTGGTTTTAAATTAGGTTTGCATCTTCTGCTTATTAGCCATGCTGAAGGCAGGTTAGAAACAGCGCTCCCATTTAATTTCTGGTGTAAACAGTTAAGGTGGATTTACCATAAGGTGTTGTGCCATTTTAAGGGTGTGTGACTTAGATTGGGTGCAGTGGGCCCCGTAATGGCTCTTGTGCCTGGGGATCAGGAGGTGATCAGCTGGGAAGTGGCCCTGTCCTCGTGCCCATGGCCACCTCGGGTCACCACGTGGGCCTTTTTGATCTCCCTGAACTCATCTCCCACAATGCTCATTATTCACCTCTCCTGGAACGCTCATGGTTAATTAATGGCTCCCCAGAGCTCCCCAAAGCACGCACAGGGCTGGCTGGGAGGCGGGCTGGCGCTGCCACTGGGCTGTGCTTGACTCACGGTGTTGAGTTGTCCGTCTGTCCCTCCTTCTGTCCACCCACCCTGCTCTGTGCAGGCTGTGGCTCCCTCGGATGCTCACCATGGTGCTGTCCCCCAGGCCACGGGGCTGCTGGCCCAACGTGTCCCTGGGCACCGCACCGCTCCGGCGCACAGGTGGGTGCGGGTCTGATGTCACTGCATGCTGGTTGATGAGCTGGACCTCATCCCTTTTGCTTTCCTATCTATAAGAGAGATTCTGAGTGTTGGTTCTGTAGGATATCAAGAGATAAGAGAGGCTGGTGGCACTGAAAGCCATCGCTGTGCTCCCGCTGGGTGTTGGCTCTATGCTGGAAGGGGCTGTTCCGGGGCTCGAAGCGCTCACACGTCCCTTTCTGTTCCTCTTCATTTATTTCTTGATCATTTATGCATGTTAATCTGTTAGCTACCAAAGAAGAGAGGGAGGGGAAGGAATCCTGAGGTGAAATTAAATGAGACGCCGGCATTAATCATTCTGTTTGTATCTCTAAATATATGACATAATTCACCCAAGGATTTTCCTTTTATTGCGGAGATTAAAACATAGCTCATTAATCGCCACTCATGTTCCAGCAATTTTATTGACTTGAGAAATGCACCTAGCTTTGCTTTGCATGGGATTGCCCCCACGTAACTGGGAGGAATTTTTGCAGAGGGTTCTGCCCACAACTGCACAGTGCTGTAGGGATGGGCAGTGATGCTTGGGCAGCCCCTGTGTGCTGCTTCACCTTTATGGCCACCCAATATCCACAGAGCTCTGCCAGGTGGGCTTCGGTAGCTTTGTAATTGGAAAAAATGAGCTACAAGTGTAAGTGGTTGTAAAAGTAGGAGCATTTGGCATGGAAATGGGTTGTTCCTCTTTGATACCCAACCCTGGAGGTGGGCGTATGAAAGGATGGGGCAGGGCTGTGTGCAGTAGGGATGGAGAGTCTCTCTTAACATTGCTTTTGAGCAGTTATAGAGAGACTCTTTCTTGACCATCTGAGCAAAATACAGCTCACCATGGCACGCTGTCTTCATTTGGAACCAAACAGGTGCAGTGCAGAGTGATGTCCAGCAGCCCTCGTGCACAGCCTCTGGCATTCCCAAATAGCGAGTCTGGGTGCTTTGCCAAAGAAGTGGCAGCATCTTAACTCCACTTTTGTCTTCCAGACCTGTTTTGCTGTTCTCCTCCTGCTGAATTTCCATTCTAGCATAAATAGATGTTTCTGCTGAAAGCAAGTGCCAGCCTCTCCCTTTTACGCAGGAATTTAACTTTGCTTTGTGCAGCCTGAGACACGGCTGTGCAACATTCTTCATTTAAATGGCTGTCTGTTTTGAAACCCAGAGCCATGAGTCCCTGGCTCCCCTCCCTCCTCTCCCCACGCCCAGCCCGCTCATTGCTTGCAAATGAATTAAATGAGTTTCCCACACCTTCTGATGGATCTGGTGAATTCTCACAGCCCATGGGGAAGCCCAGGGTGGGCACTGCTCGTGAGCCGTCCTTGGGCTTGATGTTTCTTTCTCTTCTAGCTCCCTTACGATGTTTAAAATGTTAAATAGTGGCGTGTATATAGCGTGTCTTTCACCCAGTGGTGATCGTTTCAATTCTGGGTTAAGACCAAAACCTAAACCGTGCACCGCAGTGCGTGCAGGGAAAGCACACTTGGGTTAAATGGGAGAAAGATGCAAAATGTGACTTGCTCAAGTAAAGGTGTCAAAGGCCAAGCTCTGCTTAGGATTGCCAACGCTGTCCAGTGTGGGGCTGCGGGCAGAGCTGTTCCCCCAGCTGTGCCCCATGGAGATGCTCAGAGCTGTGCAGTGTGCTCTGCCTGGTACCCATGCCCAGGGATGGTGCAGTTCCTTCTCTCTTTGTGCAGCCCAGCTCAGTGCGGGATGCTCCGATGATGGCTTCTGAACTGTGAGCTGTTCAAATAACTGGGCTGTCTCTGGGCTTTGAAACCTCCAGCCAACATTAATTATTTCCAGTGTCACTCTGCCCTGCCTGTGCTTATTGGAAGTGCAGCTCGGAGAGCAGCGGATGTGCTTATGGAGCAGATGAAAGGAAGGAAGCCGCGCTTCACAGGGATGCTGTGTGCTCCGGGACAGCCCGTGCCCCTGGGAGCCCCTGCCCCCCAGCCACGTCTTCGGTGAAGAACCCACGGCTCTGATGTGATTATTCCGCTTCCTGCAGACAGCTGAGCAGAACAGAATTTAATTGTGGCTCTGATAGATCTGCGTGAGCTGCTGATAAAAATCTGTCGCTGCGAAAGCATTCGCTGAGCCACATTCTTTAAAGCATCTCAAGCCGTGTGCTGCTGCTTGGCTGTCCAGACAGCTCATCCCATACATGAACAGCATCCAGCAAGTCTTTGGTCGTCCCTGCAGCACCGGATCCGTCACTGTGCATGAGAGCAAGCAGTTCAAAGAGCCGTTAGGAAGCTGCTTGGAGGACACGTTATTTCCAGTTGCTCCATAGCAGTCTGTGGGTGCTCAGGGCTGGAGGCTGCAAAGGGTTTGTCAGCAGGAGTCAAGTTCCGAGCACTGGGGATGCAAAGTGATGTCTGTGCGTTGGGTTTGCTTATGCTAATGGTCCCTGTGTCAACATGATTTAGTTCTTACATTCTAGAAGTCCACGCTGCAGACTAGTGGTGCAGTTCTACTGCTTGTCTGTAAGACTTTCTCTGGCATGCAGAAAGCATAAGCAGGCTTTATCTGCAGGTATGGGGAACAAACACATAGGTTTACTCATTCAGTGGGGCTTTAGCTGAAGAACACTTAAAAACGTCCCAGCTGTGAGTGAGACAGCATGCAGGGGGGTTGAGTGTGGGCAGCGTGAGCTGCATGGCTCCTTGGGGTGATGTTGTTGTGTCTGGGGCAGAGCTGGTAGGCCTGAGTAATTAGTGATGCAAATACATCAGGATGGAGGTATGCAAAGGGGAGATGAGTGTTCTTGGTAGTTCTCAGGGACCCAAGGCCTGCCTTGCTTGTTGCTCACAGGCACGTCTCGTAACCGCTTCTTTGACTTCACTGCTGCAGTGTTTCCTGCGCTCATCTCATACCTCCAAACGTCACTGCTGTATTAGAAAGAATTTCAGTGACTGATGCCTGTGAGTGTTGCACATGTGTGTGATAAGAGCCCATCTGCAGTCATAACGTGCCTTACCCAATGTCAGTGATTCTCCAATGAGTCACGGATATCCCGTTGGAAAGGGAAGTTTACCTTTTTCCAAGGCAGGCGGTTTTTAATAGGACTGTGAGCCTGAACCTCCCTCCCGGCTCTGGCCCTGAGCTAAAGCTGCATGTCCTCCTCTTGGCATTTCCACTTCAAAGTGCACTTCTTGGATTACTATGGGATGCGCCTGTGGTGCTCGGTGCTGGCAAAGCATTTTGCTCCATTGCATCCTCCCTGCTGCTGGATGGGAGCTCGGAGGCTTAGCAGTCTGTGGTGTCCTGGGAGCATTCTGTGTGCAGGGAAGGTGTTGTGCACAGCAGAAAGCAAAGCTCAGATTATACAGCACAAAGTTTTCCCCCAGAAGTGGACCGATGCAACTGCACTGTGGAACCCCTGCTTGAGTGCCTGTGTTTAATTCAGGGGCAATTAGCTAATGATAAGTGCAGGATCACTTGTGCCTATCAGTTCTTTATATGCTGCAGGGCTTCTAATGGAGGGGGTGTAAATGTGGAGGATGACAGATGTGACTGAAATGCGGAGGGTAGAAGATCTTTCTGTCTGTAAATACCTTAATAAGGAGATGTGCTTGCTGGCTGCATACAGGGAAGGTTGGAAAGCTAATTGCAGAGAGGATTAACAAAGCCCAACAATTGTCTGGGATTTTACAATACTCTGTGTCTGAGGTGAGTTTATGGTCTGATGATGGGAGTGAGTAAACAGTTTGTTTTAAAGGCATGGAATGCTTTTCCCTTTTGCTGCTTGGGATGTTTTAATTGCAGCACGTGTGTTTGAAATGCCACAGTAGGGGCTGCATCACCGGGCAGGGGGTGGGCAGGGGGTTCGCTGGGAGTCAGAACAGCTGGGCTGTAAGCCTGGTTCTCCCTGACCTGCAGCACTATGCTCTGTGCCACGGCTGTGAGTGGTCATTTGGGGTGGCCCGCAAGGTGCAGAGGAGGAGGTAGAGGGCTTTGGGGTGTTCTGATGCGGCTGTTAACCTAATAACTTGTGCCAGTTAAAGATGCAACAGCAGTGAACTCCAAGATAGCAGACACAGGGAGGTGCTGTGATGGGGGACCTGCACTGTGCTCAGGGCCAGCATGAAAAACCCATCCTCTCTGCTTGTGTGTGGGGGAACAAGCGAGTGCTTCATTCTCTAGGAAGCCCAGTAAGCCTCAGGAAATTCCTGCCTTGATGTTATGGTGTGGCAAAACATGGGGCGGTGATGCTGCAAGATGAGTAAGGTTGCCCCTGCCTGGCAGCAGCAGAGGCTCCACGAGCTGCAGCTGAATGGAGGATTGTTCCCATGCACCCCATCAGCCGCTGCTTCCCTCCCAAACAGCGCCTTTATTGATAACAGAGAGTGCTGAGAGTGCATTTGCTGCTGAAGGAAAAGGTTACGAGTCCGTGCTGCTTGCAGCAGGAGAGCTGCCTGTGAAATACTCTGCCCTGAGAGCCACTGACTTCATTTTAATTTTCATATGAAAATGAACGCTCTCTGCTGACCTCTCAGTTGCAAGTTCTAAGGGGGTGGGGGGGGTAGGGAATCTGAGGGGGGTCTGGGGGTCAGGATGGGGCTGGGTGGTGGGTGGGAGGAGCAGCAGTGTGTGCTGGGAGTGCAGCCTGGAGGGACACACATGCTGCAATGGTTCTGATTAAAGAAGTATGTGGACAACTCAGGCTCATGTATTTGCTTGTAGCTGTGTTTCCTGATGAAAAGACAGAAGTTTCCTGTTCTCTGAGATCCTCTCCCCGGGGTGAAGTTGGCGTTGACCAGCTTTGCCCATGGGTTTGTTCCTCTGCTGTCGCTTTGCTGCCCTGTGTTCTTTCCACGTGCTCTCAGAAGTGGTCTGCACTAATTGCAGTGCTAAGAGGGGTCATCTTTCAGCTTGGACATCCCACATTCCTGCAGATCACTTTCTGGCAAGCCTGCTGAGGAGCTGTGTTTGTATACACGTGTTTTGGGTTTTTGAGTCCCTAAAATAAAGATGCGTGCTTTCTTTGCTAGCAATCCCCGACCCTCTGAAACTGATTCTTCCTGCAGATGTGAGTGCAGCTCAAGGCAGCAGATAGGCATGGCAGAGAGGGGTGCTCGTGGGATGGGGCTCGCTTGGCCGAAGGGCCGACTGGCCCTGCAAGGACTGGGCAGCGGTGATAAGGATGTTGATTAAAAAGTCGAGTTTGGAAAATGATACTTCCCCATCTCTGGTTGTGCTGACCCGGTTGTGCTGCAGCTGTGACGTGTGGACAGAAGCAGAGCTGTGTGTTGGGAGGGCCCGAGGGCTCCACTTCCCAGTTTTATTGTTCATTGAGTTCAGGTTAGAACGGCACATCCCTGAACTCTGGACGGAGCACAGCAGCTGTCTGGCTGCAGCGGGCAGCTCTGATGTTTGAGTGCTCAAAGTGCCTACTTTATTATTTTCAGGCTGAGTTTATTGCCTTCTGAAGGTAAGCCCTCCCAGCTGCAGCGCTGAATGTCTCCATGGTTTTGGTCTGATGCATTTCTATGTTCTGTTGCCCTGTTGGACTGTGGGGAAATGGTCTCACCCATTCCCTGGGTCTCCATAATGTCCTGGTGGGAGGCTGCCATGTTTGTGACACATTCTGCAAGCAGCAGCTAAAATGCAGTGTAAATACAAAAGCTGTCTTCGGGAATAATTACATACAATAATCACATTAACACTTGTCTGTGTTACTTCTTTACGGTCCTTCAGTCGCGGTGCATTTTTAGGAGGTGACTTCTGAATGCCAGAAATGCACTTGGAGCTTTGCAGCCTCTGTGCTCCCAGCAGTGCAGCTCTGCCCGTGGGTCGGTGCACTGCAGCCTGCCCTGTTCCTGCTGCACCCCGGGGGGCAACGCAGTCATTTCCTGCCTGAGCACGGAGTTCATCATAACGGAGCTTTGCTGACGTATTGTTAACGAGGGAGTGTGTTTTGCCCATATTCTACCGGAGAGTTTTGATGGTGCTTAATGGGATTTTGTTTAATCTCGAGTGCTTTTGTTTGTTACAGAGATCCGTGCCCAGTTGGTAGAGCAGCTGAAATGCCTTGACCAGCAGTGTGAGCTCCGGGTCCAATTACTGCAGGACTTGCAGGATTTCTTCCGCAAGAAGGCAGAGATTGAGATGGATTACTCGAGGAATTTGGAGAAGTTGGCTGAGAGATTCCTGGCCAAAACTAGGAGCACCAAAGACCAGCAATTCAAGTAGAGTATTTGCCTTTTCCTTTTTGTCCTGTTCTTCCTTCTAAATGTGTTGCAAGTGTAGGAATGCAAGAAGTGAGCTGATGCAGTGCGTGTCGGTGTCAGCATGGCTGTGAATGTCAGTGTTTCCCAGCTTCGTGATGAACACAGAACCCATTTCAAGTTTCCGCATGGCCTGCTTGCTGGGTTCATTTCAGCATCTCCTTCGAAGTCGTGTGTTGTCTGCAAGGAATGGAATGGTAAAAAATTGGCACAGTCTGCAAAGGAGGCATTTTCTTGGAAAGGCAGGCAAGGTTCTGTGCCACGTTTGGTGCAGAGAACTGGGATTTCCTTCAGTCTCTGTGACAGCAGTTGCCTCACCTGCTTGAAGTGCCATTTGCAGGTAGGTCTGGTCATCCTGCTCTGGCTGCTCCCATTCAGCTCCTTGGGTTGGATGAGCAATGAGTGGCGGATGTGGTTCTGTGGCACTGAGTGTGAGCAAGCAGCCCTGGCCATGAGTCACTGAGCTCTGCTCTGTTCCCTGGCAGCATCCTGCACTGCTGGGCCGGGCCCTCATCTCTGTGTTGTTGTTGTTGCTGTGTGGGGGCGTGGGGGAGATCAGCTTTCCCTTCCAACTACGGCCCTTCTTGCAAAAAGCACTCAGTGGGCACCATTTCAGCTTCCATTCTGTGCAGCTTTAGTTTACTTTCTGCACAGCTTTGTCATCTGTTTAGTTCTCATTTAAGATGGACATTGTGCTACACAGCCTGGAGAGCCATTTGAGAAGCGGAGAAGAGTTATTCTGCATACGTGTAGAAAGTAGATGTCTAAAGCATACATGTCCAACCCGCTAGCTTGTTGGTTTTGATTTCATTTATGAAGCTTCCCATCAAAAATGCAGATTTCTATTTTTCCTCACTCACCCTTTGAGCTGTTTGTTCTCAAATCCCTTAACTATTGTGCAGCCTGAATTGGACAGCTGAATTTATCAGCACATAAAGCTTTCACCTGAATTGCTGAACTACGTATCTGTGCTGTTCTGTCATGTCCGGGGCAGCACCCCAATGCTCTGAGCACTGCGCTCATGTTGCTGTGCACAGGACTGACGTGGCTCGCTCTGCTCCTTTTGCTTACATAAGCAGCAGATGGCTCCTAGCAGGAGGGCATCTTGCTTCGGGAACGTCTTGCCCCGCAAGGCTGAGTCCCAATTGACCAGTGTGCTCATTTGGGTAAGAGCTGGGATGAGGGTAAAATCCCACCTTTATAAAAACCCATTGTCATAAGGCTGGTTGGCTGCAGGCAGTTTTGGTCACTGCAGTGAGTCCTGCTGAGCTCGTGCTATTGCTCGTTTGGTCACTGCCTTCTGCTGGCCCCAGCATTCAGAAATACATCCAGACACCCCAGGGATCAGTAAGAAAGCAATTCCAATCGTAACGACCCATCCCAAACACTGCTCTGTTTGAGCAGCGAGGAGTGACTTGGCTGATCGTCTTTTCAGTAGATGCTGAAGCTTTAATCTAATCTGGAACCCCCTAAAAGGCAGTTTGATCAAAGCCAACCATCACATCTCTCCACCTACGGAGCCTGGGATTATATGACTTTGAGATGTGCATGGGCTGCTGGCTCCTCTGTAATTGCGTGGCTGTGACCCTATAAATATCCCATAATAGCATGTTCCTTCTATTACGTGACAATTACATGGGAAGGTACCATATCATTCAAGGACTGCTTACCATGTCACTTGCAGATTTTAGATCTCATAACACACTGTCAAGGAGGAAACTTGTCAGGCAGGAACCCTGTAATTTACATGCGCTTTCATACTTGAGAGCTATCGTGTAATTGCTGAGCTGCTCCGAAGGGGTTCATTTCAGGGAGAGCTGTCAAGGGCAGGAGGCTTCAGCCTGACCCTCAGAACTGGGCTCTGTGGCATCCTCTACCACATATATGGTACAAACACACTTCAAGGAGAGCGTGGTGAGGTGCAGCTTGTAGTAACTGCATGGCGTGGCTTTTGTGCTCTGTAGCTGTGCCACATCACAGCGGCTGTGTTTTCCAGGTGGGCTTTGAAATCTGGGTGCCGGGTCTCAGGAGCACAAGCTGTGTATGGGCAGTGATGGGCTTAAAGGGTGCTGCACGTTGTGCAGATTCAGGCTGGTTTCACGGGAGCATCTTAAAGGGATTTGCAGAGGTAGGTGTATGTTTTTCTCATTTGAAGAGGGGGAACAGATTGGTTTAGCCAAGGTGACATCCGAGTTGATGGCAGTTGGATGCATCCCAGGTTTTAGTTGCTTTTATCTTCTCTGCTGTGGCTGTGAGAGCTCGCCTTGCCTGGTCCTCTTGAAGACTGGTTTTCCAATTAGGACAGACTGCTCAGGAGAACCAACCAGATCTACGTGGTAAGGCTTCTTCACTGCCCCTTGGAAAATATCCCCACATGAGCTGTAAGGACTGGAAGGGGAGGAAATGCGTTTTCCAGCCCAGTTCTTCCAACTCCTATTGTTAAAGGAGCTTGTTGCTCTGAAGTTGGCAGTCATCACTCCTTAAACATCTTTTGAACCAGCAGCCCACTATGTGGCTGTTCATGGGAGCTCCTGGGGTCCCTTCTGGTGGCACAGACGTGGCTGCCCTGCACCAAGACCCTGATGCTCCGGTGCTTCCTCTGCCTGGTTCTGTCCTACAGACCTTTGCCTTTTGGAATACCACTTAATGTGAAAACCATAGCAGATCTTCAGTGAGTCCTTTTCGACGGAGAAATTTAAAGGGGGAAGGAAAACAAAAAAAAAAAAAGACAATGCTATTTTAAGGCCATGTTTTAAACCAGGGCAGTCCTTGCAAGGAGGATACCGAGTAGCAATCAATTGTCAGCTGGGGAGCAGAATGTCCAGGATATCCCAGCGTGATTCAGATGGCTTTCTGGCAGTGTATGCCTTGAAGTCAAAGATGCAGAATAAGTCTGGCAACCTTCAGGCTGAGCACTTGTAAACAACAGATGTTCATAACTGGAATCTTTTGGAAGAGAGGGGCAGGGAGCAGCATGTATGTCCATGCCTGAAATGCTCCAAATCTGCAGCTAATGCTGAGCGGTGTCGGGAAGACTTGAAGGGGAAATGAAGAGTTCATGTGTGTCAGCACTTTGCAGAGCACTTTGCTTTTCCTGGGAGTGCAGTGGTTTCTTTAAAGGAGAGATTATGCAGGTGGTGAGGGGAGGTATCAGCAAAAGCACTTGCGTTGGGCGGACTTCTGCATTATTGCTGTAATAGATAAATGTGCTGGATGCTGTTTTGACCCGGGATTCCTTTTGATGGGATGAGCCTGGAGCACTTATTCTGAGTCTTTCAAGTATTTCACCCTGGGGCAGAGGGCTGTAGTGGCACCGAGGGATGAGCAGCTTTCTTTGTGCTGGAAATCATTTTGCTGCTATCGAGAGGTACTCGTCAGTATTGCCACAATGGCAGCGTCACATGTATAGGACAGCTTCCCAATGCCTTCTGCTCTGCATGGTGACTTGTGGTCCTTCGTCTGGCTGTGACACCCTCAGGGCTGCTCTTTGTTCAGTGCTGACACCCAGCACTGCCAGGGGATTTGCCCCCAGACCTGCAGTCTGACACCACTGATGTGACAGGGTGATGTTAATTGCAGCATTTTTCTTTGTTTTAATAGGTTCCTTTGCCTGTGACTCATCCTCCTTCCTGTGCTCCATGTGGATACGTTATTCCCATTGCTGGGTTGTGGGTGGGCTGCTTCTTTTGGGGATGGGAGGAACTGCTCTTTAAGGTGGTTCTTCTGCTCTTACCCCCAGTGGGACTACCATGCAATGTCACTGCCTTACAGAGCAGATAAATCTCTGATCGTCTGTGAGTTCTTCGTATGAATCAGTAATTTAATTAAGAACTTTCAGATACTTGGACTCAATCTTCCCTTCTGATCTTTCGAGGCCGACCGAGGCCTTTGAAGTGGAAGTTGCGCAGGACTCGATCAAGATAACGCTCGAAAACCACAGGGCTTCATACTTTGTGGTTCCTTAAAAATCAGTGCACAGCTTCCTCTTCCTGTTCCCAAACACCCCCAATCGCCTCGATCTGCTGCAATTTAGGCTAACCTAAATAAACTCTGGATTTGTTATCATCACACGATCTTTAAGCTGCATAAACAGCGCTGGAGGTGAACCTGGATGCTGGCACCTTCCTCCTGTTGCAGGGGAACCTGGAGCCGAGCGGTGCTGCGAGTGCAAAATCATATGGAGAAGTCTGTGTGCAGCTCCTGAGGTTTGGTTTTTGCTGCTCAGCAGCTCCAGGCCATCACTGCTGGGTATACCCAACCATCACTGCTGCTCTGTTTCCTTCCTCACCCCTCCTGGAGCTGGGAGGAGAATAGCTCTGCCAGCTCCTTGGAGAATCGAAATGGTTAATGGAAATCGCAATTTGCTTCTGTGCCATCTGCTTGTGGTTATGATAGAGAAGGGCCTGTTGTAAACAGTTGTATAACTTCTGCTCTGTGTTGTGAAAACTGTTGCCACGTTCCTCCCCAGAAAACGCTGCGTTATAGGGGCGGTTTAACAGTTAATGTGTGTGTAGTCCTAAGGGCTATTTGGAAGCCCTGAAACAAGTAACCATAACAGCTGAAACAAGTAACTTTCCTTTTCTGTTGGGTTCCTGTGCAGCTTGTCTTCTGCCTCCCTTTGTCTCCCTTTCGCCAGGGTGACGGCGCTGTGCTGCCCGCTCACTGGGGGAAGTTGGTTCTGGCTTCCTCTAAAAGCTTAGCAGTGAGCAAGCTAAAAGCCGCACAGGAGGGAGCCGTTCTCATTCAACAGGGGTTAACGAAACCAACAGGCACCGGGAAATGAAAGGGTTTGGAAAGGGAAAACCTCACGGAGCACAGAGCGGTGGTTGCATGGGGTTGGGGTTGGGGTGCTTCCCTTCCAGCGCAGACCTGGAGGTGTCGATCCCAGTCGCAAATGAGAATCATGTGGGGTTTGTGACTGCTCCTTCCTGCGGGACGGCCTTTCATGTTTAACCACATGCAGTGTGTCAACAACCTACCCGGCGCCATGAGACACCAGCAGTTTTGCTCACCATGCTTTTCATGGGCTGGTGGTATTCATGCTATGCACTGCCTTCGGACGGCTTCGGGTGTTGCTTTGTGG
>PPHD01019515.1:0-14065 GCA_002909625.1 Bambusicola thoracicus | reverse complement strand
GTAGTTTTGTGGGTTTTTGGCACATCACTGAGATTTGGCGTTAAGACTTCTGCCTGAAGGATGTTCCTGCAGATGTTCACTTGAGATGCTGGTTGGATAGATGTGGGAATCAGCTTTCCTTTCTTAAGATGGGCTTGGTGCGGGAAAGGCAGCAGCTCCCAGGGAGCTTGTTTCTTGTTCTCTGTACAGAGCAGCTTAAAGTAATTACCTTCTCAGTGAACAACCTGTGAACGCAGAGGTTTTGTTTTCTTCTGTAGCTATCCCTGACATCACCGGCCACAAGCGAAGCGAGAATAAAAACGAGGGGCAGGAGGCACTCATGTACTGCAAATCTGTGGGCTTCCCCCATCCCGAGTGGGTGTGGCGCAAGAAGGTCAATGGAGTGTTTGAGGTAAGAGGCTGGGGGTCTTGGTGTGCCTAGGCAGCACGTTTTATCCTTCCAAGGCCCCCTAATAAGGAATGAAACAACCACCTTGCATTTGCTATGTCCTTTTTTAGTTTTACTGTTGGGCTAGCAAGACTTAATACAAGGATTTGGCAGTTAGCCCTGTTCAGTGGTCATATTTCTCCAATGTGGCAAGTGGACTGGTGAGCTAGAATTCTGATCAACAATTGGGACAACAGGAGAGAAGCTGGAGTCCTTCAGCCTGCCTGTTTTTGTTAGTGTATGACCTGCTGGAGAGCTAGTCATTTGCTCAATAGATTGAAAATAATACTAAGCAGGTAGTAATGTGAGTTGATTGTTCACTGTTAAGTGGGAGCTTAATTTTTCATGGGGCAGTGCAGTCTGGGTGACCAATCCAGCTCTGTGAGTCACCAGAGACCTGGGTGCTCTGTAAGCTTCCTTGCACGCTTTCATTCTGCTGAAGTTATCTGATAAATTCATCCACAGTTAACTTTCAGGAAGGTCAAACTCTTCTGTACTTTGTCCTTAAACATATCAAGTCTGAAAGCCTTTTGTTCAGATGTAGAAACAATGCGAGGCCTCGAATTTCCTGTTCTCTGAACGTTCCTAAAGTTTGGTATTTTTAACTGCCCTGTCCCCATATCTGAGTAGTATGTGTGAAAACAACACAAATGCAAGATTTTAGTATGTCCACGATAATTTAAATAACAAGAAAATCTAATGTAGAATAATCCTAACCTGTGCTGCATCTGTGATCACTGCTACTGGTGGTGATTTCCTGGTTGCTGTTGTTAAAGCAGGATAAAATACAGCCTGTCAGTCAAGCTGATGTGGTTTTGTGTGTGTGTTTGAAGCTCAATTCATTTTAGGGAGAGATACAGAGTGGACACTGGTAGCGGGCTCTTCTGTGGTGCTGAAGTATCACCTTCTTTGCCAGAATCCATCACGTTTCTTCTGGTTTCCATGATGCAGAAATGAAAAGCCTTGGCATCAGAACTCACTGAAGCTCTCTCTCTTCTCTTCCACCTCTCTTCTTTTATCAGGACATCAACAACTCTTCTGGAAGATTCTTTATTTCAAATAAAGACAACTACACTGAGCTCAGCATCACGAACCTACAGATCAACGAGGATCCTGGCGAGTACCAGTGCAATGCCACCAACCAGATCGGCTCCACGTCCGTCACAACCATCCTGCGTGTCCGCAGCCACTTGGCTCCTCTCTGGCCCTTCCTGGGGATCCTGGCAGAAATTTTTATCCTCGTTTTCATCATAGTTATTTATGAGAAAAGGAAGCGGCCAGACGAAGTCCCAGACGGTAAGTGTGCTCAAAGCCGCTTGTAAGAGGAGGAAAAAAAAAACAAAGCAAACTTACGGAAGCAGAAGCAGAACAGAGTGGGTCTTTGTGGCAGGAAGGATCATCAGCACAGTTCTTTCAGCTCTGAGCTCTTTGCCTTCATCTGTTCACTCCAAATATTAAACCCAGTAAGTGGAGAGGGTCCCCCAGACCTTGGACTGTGGGATGGGAGGGGAATTACAACAGTACTTGTAAAGTGTTTTGTTGCATGAGGTGGCTCTAGTGCCCCTGTCTCTTTTTTGCTATAGTGGCCATGAAATCCTGCATGTCAGTCCCACAGAGCATGGGGCAGCATGGGGAGACACGGAAACGCTCTGATCCGTGGTGATGCCTGGGTCAGACACTGGGCAGGTTTTGGGAGGAAACATGACACTGCAAGGGGTTGGGACCACAGATGTTTCAACAAAAAAAGACACGTTTTCAAGGGGGTGGGTGGGGAGGTGGGAGGTAGGGCTCTTATTTTAGTGTGTAACTGAATTAGTAATGTATTTAAGGAATGCTCTGGAAACTTAACTAATATCCACTGAGTTGTATTTTCTTAAGATTAGCTTATTAGGTTCGGTAACAGTGATTAGCTGCAACTTCTTTGTGTACCAAACAGCCTGTTTTATCTTTTGAGCTTCTTCTGCATATCTTCCTCGGGGAAAAAAGGGGCAGTTTGAAGCTAAAATGAGTATTTGAAAGAACCTCTAACAAAAATGCTTTAAAGTGACACCTAGTTGCTTACTACAGTGTTTATCAAGAAAACTTACTGAGGAATCCTTGTGAGAAACAGCTGCTAATGCCATCTTGCTTGCTGTAGGAACATGACGCGTCCAAATGAAGGAGCAGGTGCTGCAGTGGGGAACACGCTGAGTCAGTGCGGGGAAGCACTGAGTCATTGGGCTTTTCCTGGGTTGGACAAGCCCTGCAGCACCACAGATAGCTTCCAAAGGCAGCTGTGCTGTAGCTTGTGCAGCAGTGACTTGCTGTTGGGTTGCACAAGGGCTCAGGAACAGCGCAGGACGTTTGCCTTTTGGGATGAAAACATAGCTACTGTGAAACATCGATCTGCTTGTTGAGCTTGGGAAAAACAACATCGCTGTTCCCAAGTTGCGTTTCAGCGAATGGAAAAAGAAATCTTACAAATAATAAATGCTCATACTTCAGCTGAGGCTTAGGTCACTTCCATAGCTGATACAAATGTTCTTAAATAAGTGCATACCTAGAGGAAAGTAGCTTTTTGATCTTAACCGCCTTGGTGGCATCTACTAACTTCTTACAGAGCATGCATTGAGACCGTTCCCAGGTGTGTAGCCAGCAACATTTAAACTGTATAGTGCATGTACCTCTGCTACTAACGGCTTCGTGGTTGCTGAGGGGAGTTTCTGTGGCCAGCAGACTGTCCTCAAAGCGGCTCTCAACCAGCCCAGAAAACTTGACATGTATTTCAGAGAAGCACTTAGATGTCCTCTTGTACTTCTCTTGCTTTACCATTTTGGCCTGACTTTGGTGTCAGGATGGCCGGGGAGAATCCTGCCTCATTTTTTTTGGTGGCTGTTGATAGTTCCTTGTGTTTCTCTCAAACTCACTTGGAGAAGTTTCACTAGGACTGAAACAAAGCATCAACAATTGTAAATTAATATGGAAATCCTTACTGTAAGCAGCATAAACTGGCCTTAATCCAGTAGAAATTGGCTTTGACTCGACCAGATTGCAACGCAATGAGCGTGTTAGGGCAATTAAGCCTCAGTAAGAGGTGAAGCCTGCATAGGGGTTCATTACGGGCTTAGTGCTGTGGTTGAAGTTTTCCTGGCTGGTCTGGCTGCTCTCCGGATGCCTGAAGAATTCCAGGCTCATCATCTCTGATGGAGGTGTCCCAGATGATGGGCCAGGTAACTGAGGTCACTGACTTCTCTTGCTCACTTGGCTGTTATTTGAAAGGCAGCTCAGCTGGAGTCCTGGAGAGCGATGATGCTCTGGGGTGCCCATCTGTTTTTTCTGCTCGCCTTCTTGGAGGACAAAATTCACTGCTGAATATCACAGTCTGTGTGTTAGGGTTTGTTTGGTTGGAGAGAGAAAATCGGCATAAAATCTCAACTAAAAAGCTATCTTGAGTCCTGTATTCGCTTGGACACTCTTGCACTTCAATGTGTTTGAAGCATTCTGTGATACTGTGGTGGGAAGCACCCTAGAAGCCAGGGCATTTTATGACTGCCTGTGTGAGAAATCATTGATAGTCAGCTGATTTCCACACTTCAGGAATAACCTAAGCAAAACACTCATGTCACTTACTTTAAATACATTGTTATGAAATGCCAAAGTTAATGTTTGAACGCAGTGGTGCTGTCTGGAATTGGAACTCGGCGTTTCCAAACCAGTATGTCTGCCTCTGCGTGCTGCAGTGAGAGTGGCAGTACTGCCAAGGAGCAGCTGATGGGGTGCCTAACAGTACGAATTAGAGGCTTGTCTGAAGGTCACGTTATGTAGCATAAATAGAATTTGGCAGCTGCCGTGGTCTCTTTTCCTTTCCTCTCAGATTCCATGTTAATTCTCCCCAGAAAGGGGATGTCTCCTGTGTCCAGCTGGGCTTTTCACTGAGAGAATCCTCTGATTGGGTCCCCTTCTCTACCTTCTGCAGCAGTGACTTATTCATGGCACTGTAAGAGTATCATAAGAAGTTACAGTTTTGGAGAAAAGCAATGATGAAAAGCAGCACATTCCTCTGAATAAGGGAAAATGAAAGCAAATCTGGACAATGTGCCCCAAAGACTTAGGATAACTGATGCTGAGCAGAAGCACCCAGTTCTGGGTGGGAGGTGTGGCTGCTTGGAAAATAACATTCTCTCTGTCCCAGAAGGTGTCTGGGGTGCTTTCCAGAGCTCTTGGGGACTCTACCTGCCCAGCCCAAATAGAATTCAGTGGAATTAATTCCCTCGTCACTGTGTTCCACAGACTGAAAGTTACCTGTTGCCATGCACCATCACCACCTCCCTCTGGTGGGTATGGTAATGGGCACCTGGTGACACCTGGGGCACTTCTCAGCTTACAGCTCAGCTGGAGGCAAAGGCTGCTCAGGTTTCAGAGCCATGCAGAAGCTGTGGCCTCCATCATACGCACTGCCGTGCCCCAGGAACGAGGACAGTCCTTTAACTTTGGCATTTCCTGACTGCAGTTTTTGCATGAACCTTGCTTTTTGTGTTTGGTTTAATTGCTTTTCATGCCACAGAACAGGGCTGCTCAGTAGCTCTTTTGCTGATATTTCCTCCTTCACATAATTCAGATGTCTGTTTCTTTGGATGCTGCTGCATAGCAGGAAAAGTTTTGCACCCATGACATCTGTGTGGTGCAGAGATGGCACAAGTGGGCACCCAGGGCAGCTCTGTGTTCATGTGCCTGCAGACTGGGGGCTTTCCTGTCCTCATGGGAGGAAGGGTGGCTGCAGTCAGCATCTCGCATTCAACTTATGTGCTGCAAGGAGGAACGGATGGGAAATCGTGCTTGAATTTCTGCCTCACTTCAGAATGAGGGTTTTGACCTGCTTTGCGCGAGGCAAAGCAACGCAGACCACGTGCCATTTCTGGAGAGCAGCTAGGTTTGGTACTGTTGGGATGGGTGGGTGACATGCAGCTTCCAGGGGCTTTTGGTGCTGAGAGGTGCATGACCGTGGCATGCCAAGGCCAGAAGTGCTGGTGTTCACTGCATGCACATGGGGACCATGCACAGTGGGGACCGTTCCAGCAGGGGACTGCTGATGCATTTTGCTCAGTTTGCAAGTTGCTTGGACTTCCTTTGACAACCAAAGGGAGTAAATAGCTTTTTCTTCCTCTGTGGTATAGCGTAAGCTTCTTATTTTTGATAGCTGTAGTGATCAGCCAGCGTGACCTTGCTGTAGTGCATCAAACTTGCCTAAAGAAAGTGCTTTTCTTGTTGTGGTTGGATCAAATTAGCCTACAATTAGCAAAGATGCTGTTTTAAAGGGTGTGTTCTGGGGTAAGTAGAAAGTAAAAACTCCTTGGCTACATTCCCCTGCAGGAATGTAAACAGTTTTTACTTGAAAATCCATACTCTGCATATTCCTTAGTCCAAAGCCATAAGGTACCTGGGTTACAATACATGCTTTTCCATTCCTCCCTTCACATTTGCCAGCTTGATGCAAAGACTTTCCGTAAATACATTTCTGCTCTGGCTGTGCAGAAGTTTCATCCCCATCCCCGCATTCTTTCTAATACTCATTTTTTTTCTTGACTTTCCCTGTTCCTGCTATTACTGTAAGTAATTGAAAGAACAAAATGTTTTCACTGACACAGTTTACTTTGCTACAAGTTAGTTTTTGTTTTTGCCTGTTACCCGCACCTTTCTCTCCCACACTTAAAGTTCTCCAAGGGAGAAAACGAGCAGGCGCACTGCGAGGCTGTAGCTATAAACCATACCTAAAAGCAAGCATTGTTGTATCGCAGCAGTAATCAGAGAACGTGGCTTCCACAGGCCTTGGTACTGATTTATTAGTGCTGGTATAGGAGTAGAATTCCTCAGGTTTGATGTAAGTAACCTTGGCCAGAGAGTCGTCTTTGCCTTCTGCTTCATTCCATCTCAGAGCAGCTGCTGAACCTTTATTGGCTTGTTCTGAGGAGCAAGATGGGTGCCTCTGTTAACCACATCTTCCCCCCCCCTCCCTCCAACACTCCTGTAATTAATGAAGCAAAAGAGAAGCTCGTTAAGCCAAACCTGATATGCAGGGCTTTCTTTTAATTGGGACAAACCCATCTAAATTCTTACGGATGTCCTTCTTAAAAAGTTGTCAAAGCACAGCCCTATTTCCTCTTCCCAAAAAGCAAAATCTTGATCCGGTTTAAGTATAAAACTTCCCTAGCGACCTCTGTAGTAGTTCTGACAAATTGCTTTGCAAGCTGTAGATGTCGTACTGTAAGAAGTCATACGGTGGATGCTGGCTCCTCCTGACCTGCGCTTGAGCAGGAATTGACCATGGCTCTGTGCTTCAGTAATGCTGCAGCTCGTGGTTGGCAAGGTGGTCTTGTGCCAGAGTGAGAAGTGTTGCAAAGGGCAGCCCTGCACGATGTATGGCCCCTTCTCAGCCTGGGGGTTGTGTTCCAGGCAGTCAATACAGGAGGGGGATACAGCTGATCTGTTTGTAGATTATTGTAGAGCTGTAACATCCAGAAATCTTGCCTGGAAGGGTTGGCTACACTCCGTACACTATGTGCTAAAGATAGTAGCAATTCTTCCAGTTCAGAAATCTGCTATTTCAGGGCAACGCTAAGCAGATAATCGCTATACCTACCTTAATCTTTATTATGTAAACAGTGATCTGTTGGACTCTGCAGATCCCCTTCCCAACTAAAAAACCAATTCCTGACGAATGAAGGAGGCTTCATTTGGTCAGCTGTGAAATGACTGTGTCACCTGGCAGTGTTTCAGGAGCCCCGCAGCTGTGGGATGGAATGAAGCAGCACACTGGAGGCGTGTTCTCGGTGGCCACGCGTTTTAAATGCTACTGGGTTAGAGGCATCAGGTTCTAGGGCAGCTCTTCTGGCATAAAGGTTTTGAGTTATATTGATATTTGTCGGTTACTATGACTTCTTTTTTTTTTTTTCCCCCTTCAATTGCATCATACCCTTAAAAAATGGTGGTAAGTGAGAGATCTGCATGCTTTGGAGTTTGTTTAATCTCCGCTTCAGTCTACACAATGCACAAGTCATAATGTTAACACTTTTTCTTACAACTTCTTCATTCACATTCACAACTAATTTGGATTTCAGTTTGCTGTTTTTAATCTATTTTATTTAATCTGATTTTGTACTTATTCTTCCTGTTGTTCTGTTGCCCCCTGATTTCGCTCAGGTTTCGATCTCTGTCTGTACTGTACTAGAGATTCTTTTTCAGCAGTGATATGGATGACCGTGGTAGTAACTAACACATCAATAAGTTTTCCTCGGTCACGTGTAGGTGATAGAAGGGAATGGGACACGTGGTGGCCTTATACATAACCATAAGTATCCTGATAGGCACTTTGTTGGGTCTTTGTCAGGGAAACGCTTTGCTGGCAGCCTTTATAGATGCGAATTATTATTTTTGAACACACCATTGGAAATACACATCTAAATACCCTCATCAAGAAGATCAAATGGTTATTTCATAGCGAGAGAAGACTTGTATCCTAACATCGCAGCTTGCTATCACTGGAGTTCAGCGAAACAAACTCTCAAAGATGTCACTTAGGCTTGTAGAAAGCTGAGCTGAGGGTCTGAAGGCCGACAGGCAGCAGTAGTGCTCCAGCATGGGCTGGGGGCAAAGGGCTCGCTGTCCGTGCCAGGCTCCCTGCACCAGCCTGCTTGAAATCTTTTGTGAATCAAAAGATGTTGGTGGAAGGAGCCTCTAGATTCACTCTGCTGTGCTTTGTGTTCCAGTACCTGATGTGTCTCTGTATATCTCCACTGTATATACAACAGCACATTGATGTCTGGTTGTCCTTACTAGTCCTAGTTCTCTCTGTATCTTGTCCGATAGTGTACTGTTGCTGGTAATGGACCTCTGTGGACACTGGTGTGTCGCTAGTATGTTCTTTTTGGCTGTAAAGCTCTTGGTTTGTGGTTAGTCCCTTATTTTTGTTGAAATATTTTTTTGTTCTGGTCACTGTTCGTGCTAGCGGTGGCTTTGCCTATCCGTTGCCTTGAAGGTACAGGTGGAGTAATGTCCCGCTTGACAGACATTACTCCTGGCGTGTGCTCATGCGGATGCCCACACTGTTCAGACTGTAACTTCCATAACTGCTTCATGTGCACCAAGCCCCTTGTGGAATCCTGCTGAGAGTTTCTAAAGGCTTCAGTGAAAAATCCCCCCAGCAGGAGGTGACTGTGGGGTGCTAAAACAGCAGGTCCTGAATTGGTGCCCCAAAACATTCTTCTGCAGGAGCGTTACCCTGACTTTCTGGATTTACTTTGTACTGCTGTTTAAATGCACTTCTGTCTTCTCTACTGCAGACTGGGGGAAAAATAAGGTCTCTTTTAATTTGGAAAATGTTCAATTGGCCACGAAAGAGCTAATGTCAAACATTGGCAGACGTTTGTTTGTCCAATTCTTAAAAGAGAGCGTTTTCCTTTGGCCTCTGACCAGGAGGCTCATGCAGAACAAGGCTGTCAGCCTCCTCTAGCTGAAGCCTGTGTCTGGAGGTGTCGCAGCATCAGGGTTTGTCCTGGCGGTGAGAGCTGCGCTCTTCAGGCTGCTGTCCGAGGGCTGCATTTGGATACTTGAATCGAGTTCCGAACCTTCAATCTCCTCCTAACCTGGTCTGCTCCAATTAGATTTTGAGAAAAATGGGAAAAGAAAAGGCTGTATCATCCATGCTGGAAGATGAGCTATGGCATATATACCCTGTTGTGTATATGCTGATAATGAACCGCCTGCAGTTGAAGGATGGCTTAAAAAATGAATCCCAGAAAACAAACAGCAGGATTTTACAACTGAAACGTTGGTTTGTCTTCTCATCTATTTTTATAAGATTGAACCACTGGAACTTGGGGACAAGATGAGTCTGACCATGTTGCAACAATCTGTCCGCTACAGTTGCAGTTCTTCATGACCAGCATTCAAAGTGTTAACTAAAACCATTGAAGCGACATACCTGCCATTAAAACTCGAATCCTGAAAATAACTCCATGAATCTTTGCACTACCGAGCGGAATGGCCTTTAATGCTGTAGATAGATTGGTTTGCTGTTTGCAGTTCAGCTGGCGTGCGGTACAAACACTGACTCTCTCTTATTTCTTTCCTTTGTCTTCCCCTGGATTGCACCTGAACTCCTGTTGCAGATGATGAACCAGCTGGGCCAATGTAAGTGTGCTTTAAGGGAAAAGGCATTACTGGGGTTATTCTGCAGGTTATGGCAGTTTGCAGTGTTCTTAAGAGACATGTTCTGTGCGATGCTGAAGCTCTAATATGGATCAGTGTGCGCCGTATTGTATTGCTGAGTAAAAGCAATATTATAAAATATGGAAAGCATTCTTTGAAGCCTCTGTGTTGATCTCAGACCTGTGTTTTGGCAAAGGGATGAAAAACTGCCAGGGGAAGAGGCACAAAAGCCATGTAAGTTGGGCTTGGATCGCTGATGCTTGGGAATGGTGGCTGCGGGGTTTGTTGTCAGGTAGCGGTGCAGTATAGAGAACTGCAGTCTGCCAGGTCCTTACTCAGCAAAGCAAATGTCTTTTGAAGGAGTTGGGGTGAAGGAAGAATGAAATGCTGTTTAACTGAATGTGTGCGAACTTTCCTACGCTTTGGTTGGTGTTGGTCAGTCTTTATTCTTTTGTGCTTTCTTTCCCCAGGAAAACCAATTCTACAAACAATCATAAAGATAAAAACTTACGCCAGAGAAACACAAATTAAAAATGCTTATCATGTAAGTATGACTTGCACACATCTCAGAAACGCGCAGACTAAAGTCCTCCTTTTTCTGTCATGGTTTGGATGTGTAAACTTAACTGGTTCCATGTGCTAAAGTTACCGCTGCTCAGAGGATGGCGTGTGCCTTCCTGGCACGCTTCCGAGCGCTGGGGGGTATGGAAGATTGTTCTGATGAGATACGTAGGCACTTTAATGATTCCTAGCTCCCTAGCTCTACGTAATCGCTACCATCGCTAATAAAAAGAACTCCCCTAATTCCTTCTTAAAGTCTGGAAGCTAACCTTGGTCGGAAAGCCTCTATCTCCGTTTAAGACCGCGTTGGATGTTAAGCGCTTTGTTGACGTACTGTTGTGGCATGCGATGTTGGAAATGCTGTCAGGCATTGACTAGCACCTTTTCTCATTTCTTTTTTAGAGCTTTAAGTTTCTGAGAGACTGATGGCAATATGACCTGCTAAATTTAAGGGTTGGAACTCTTGGTTCTAGAACTCCAGTTCTGTCTGATTTTTCTTTTTTCTTTTTCTTTTTTTCTTCCTTTTCAAGTGAGCAACAATATGACTGTCTAAAGCATGCCTTATTTAGCCTCTCCTGCAAGGATGACCTAGTCAGATAAACTTTAATACTGCTTCAGTGTAGAAGGTGTAAACTATTTTGGGCTTGATGTGCTGTGAATGTTGCTTTTTTTTTTTTTCTCCTTACTATATTTAAACATTAGGAGTAGTAAGTCGGATCACGCATGCGCCATTTTTTACTTACCGTAGCTGTTAAATTGGCAAAGCTCAAAAACGCACTGCTGCCATCTAGTGATACTTTTTGTAAAGTACGGCGAGACTTACAAATATATACAGTATATATTTATATTTGGGGGGAGGAGAAAAACCAAAATCCAGTAATCGTGTTTCATTTTGAAGCTGCTGATGTTCATTCCTTACTGTATGTCTGATAGATGAGAGGGTGACGCTGTTCCGGTGCATAGAGAAGGAATTCTAAGTTGAAATATATCTTAAGGGCTTAACCTATATAGAGAGACTCGGGTGTCCTGCGGTCAGACTTCAGAAGCCGGAACAGTTCGACAAGGTGGTGGTGAAATGCAGTTGAAACAAAAACAAAACTTCAGTTTATAAATATATATATATGATTGCTTTTTAAGTGATTTTTTTTTTTTGTTAACTCATGTAAATTCTCAAATCCTTTTGCACTGATGTGTTCAACATATTCTTGTACATTCAATTCAGGCAAACTTTTATAATTTTTTTTTGTTTAAATGAAACGTTACAGCATGGTGATATTCTATGCAACTAGTTATCTTTAGTTTGACACTGTAATTTCTCATGATTTAAAGATTGTAGAAATAGACCTAACAGGGTTCTCATGATGTGCGTAACTGTAGATGCATGAACTTGTGTTCTGTGTATTTGTTGAAGTGCAATGATGTATAAAAAAAAAAAGTGGATTCACCTGTTTTTAAAAATAAAACACTGACAAAAACGTGCGAGACTTCCAAATATTTAATGGCACTTAAGCTGTGTACCTTGGAGCGGGCGTTCCAGCGGTAAGGCGTTACGCGTGGCTCAGCCTTCCGTCAGTTTTTTCAGTTCCTTCTCCACGTCCTCCACAAAGGCTGGGAAGTGTTGGTCCATCAGGCATAAGCGGATGAAGGGTCCCAGCTCTTGCGCGCTCCACACTGAATGCCGGTACACCAGGGGCAGCTCAGACTTCTGATTCAGCACAGACTGCAAAGGAACAACAAAGCTGTTGCACTGATATCGTACATACAAGGTAGCGCCACGTGGGTTTTGTAACGATGCAGCTACGTCAGGTTTTTCCTTCGGCATTTAATAAAGATGCATCTGCCTTGTTATTACACCGTTTGAATACTTTCAGTCTTGTATGACCGATGTATGGAACGCCTCTCTCCTATCTAACTTCAGTTCCAACAGAGCTGCCTGTGCAGGAGTTACCTCAGAAATGTCAGTTTCCTGGGTAACGTGATTCCCAGTGAATGCATTCTGTGTGAGAGAAAGGATCCTGTGCAAAGGGTGTGCACTGCTGTGAGGCGCACAGAGAGGCAGCTGGAGGTGAAGGTGAGTGGTCACCATGTTATGGAGGGGTCTGCCTTTGGGTTAATGTGCTTCAGATGCCCATTGTGCCTCTTTGGAAGCTGACAGAACAGCGGGGCTGAAGCATGTCTCCTCCTGTGGGCAGCTCAGGACTGCTGTTAGCTTCTCCAGCTTCCACTGCTTGAACATGGAACAGTGCAAGAGCAGGCAGTCTATGCATGCTGACACCTAGAGTACAGCTGTATCTGTGTGCACTGAAAAAGACCCCTCCTATTTCTAGTAATGGTAGTGGTTCACGAAGAAGTCTTGCTGTTATTTTGGCTCGTGTTGTCTTTAAAAATAACACTGCTGGAGAGAATACCTGAGACCAAAGCTGCTGCTACCTTCTCAGGATGGTGGAAATGAAGAAATGCAGCTCCAGAGTGTTCTGGAGCAGCAGTGGGATAGGTACATCTCCAAAGCTGAACTGGGGAAAGAAGCTTAGCCCTGAATGAGCTTTGTAATTCCAGGGCATGGGAAATCCCAGCTCACAGCACAGCTGCATTAAGCTGAATAAAAAGTGTGCAAGGAAAAGTAGTGGATGATGTGTGAAGCAGTATTGAGGAGCCTTGGTGGAAGGGAATTCGCAAGTAACTCAAGGAAGAGATGGATTACAGCAGGTGGCAAATGAAAGCAGAAAGCTGTGCTCAGAAGCAGAGATAATGCACCCACCTTATAAAGGGACTGAAGAATATGGCAATTCTTAGTTTTGTTGGTATAGATAGTAGCCCTGATAGCATCCTGATGTTTAGTGAAGACACTTGCAGATGTTTACAGCACAAGACAGCTTTCTCTGCACCTGAGTTTCACTTAAAGGATCCAAATTATTTTCTTTCCTTGTTACCTGTGCTAGCTGCATTGTAGATCTTCTTTCTCCAAAGTTTGTGCAGGAATCTGGCAGAGGCTCCTCTGGCTAGAAAACATCAAATGCAAATGAGGGCTTGTTACCAAGAAGAGCGTGAGCATGGGCAGGAAGGGAAGTGGTTCCGTTTAGAGAGAGAATAGGATGAGTGTGCTCAGCTACCTTGAGCAGTAAAAAGGCATCTTTTTATGGAGTCTGGAAGCATATCTGTTAAAGTCTTTAAAAATGAAAGACAGGGAACAGTGGGCCTGTAGTTAAACTGTCATATCTAAACCAAGTTAACTTTTAAACTACTTGCTGGAAGTAACTTTAAAGAAATACTGCGAATGCTCCCCAGGAGTGTGCTCTTCCATGGGTTACACCACTGAAAAGATGGTTCAGGGTGGCAGTTCAGTTTTGGAGTGAGGTTTTCAGTCACTTCTGGAGTGATGCTGTTAGCATGACTGTTGGTGTTCAGCAGTATTCTGTCATTAAAGACTTAATTTAACTTTTGTTATTTTAACTCATCAGGAAAGTGAAATCCAAAGCACAGGCACATCAGCAATATTTTGAACAATCCTCCAATTTTCTCTACCAAATATTGTTTCCACTGTCCAGCAATGTAGGATTTCTCCTGTATTTTGTTGAAAATGATGTAGCTGGAAACTTTGTTGTTCCCATTGCTGTTCTTGGTCCTCGATATATTATCACAGACCCAAGAGGTTTCCTGGCTGAGGTAGCTACAGAGATGCTTTTCAGAGCTGGTGAATGAGATCCTCTGAATACCCAGGAGTGTATATTTAAGAAGTAGTCATCCTCAGCAGCACTACCTGCCTCTTTCAGTCACCTTAAGTCTTTGCTGTGGGGAAGGCAAACATTCTTTTTCTACCCTGAAATCGCTTGTAAATTTGTCAGGTTAGCTTAAATGGATACAATGACCATATTTACAGTTAATAAAATTGCAAAG
>PPHD01019514.1:0-14065 GCA_002909625.1 Bambusicola thoracicus | reverse complement strand
TTTTTTTTTTTTTAACTGCAAATAGATGGGATACAACACTGTTCCACCAAATCCAGTCAGAAGGATTTTATTTTGATTCTATCTGGCTTGTTTTATTCTTAACAGATGGTGCAAACCCGTGTGTTGATGAGTACATGCCACAGGAGCACGCCTCGGATGCGGTACAGCCAGCCCCACACCTCGGCTCTGTCTGTGCTGAGCTCCTCAGCACACACCTCCATTGCTCAGGATCACGCTTCTCTGCATGGCGGGGTATCTCAGATGGGCCTTCCATGCTGTAGCACTTCTGGTACCCAAAACAGCTTTGAGAGGGGGTTTTAGGTATGTATAATCCAGTGGACTAAGGGTGACAAGCTTTGGACAAATACAAGTGAATGTATTTTTACATAAGCAAATCAACAAAGAATTTGTGTGAAATATCATTCCCATAACATGCATGTGCAGATAACTCAGGAAAGATCTTTCCCAAAGCATCTTTTTCTCCCTCCTTTGTCAGTGAGGCTCCCAGCGGCCTCCCTGTCACTGATTTCATTTGAAATACGTCCTCTGCTAACCTAAAGAGAAGTACATATAAAGGGCTTAGAGCTATTTATAGCAAAGTCTGTGCAACTGAAAACATGGCAGTCCTCATGTGGTGGGTATACACTGTGCTTATCAAGTGCAACTGGAAAACTGTTGCCTCTGTCTTTAGCAATTCCAGTCAGCACTCACAACACAACGCTAAGGGAGCCAAGGAAGGAAGCAGACATAAGGACAAAATGCAAACAAACTGAAAAAACTACCGATTGGTTATATTCAGAAACTGTGGAGGATGTGGAGTGTGCAAGATTCATCTCTATTTGCATTGCCAACTGCTGGGAATGGTTACACAGGCTGGATTAGCACTATCGCACCAATATTCCCCAGTATGTGTTCTGTGCAAGCCCCTGAGTACAGGCACGTTCTCTCGTAATTACTGCATATGCTGTTATCACACTAAACAACAGCCTTGCCCCAAAATGTTTAAGGGTCTACTGCTCATAAATTCTTCCTACTTAAGAGAAAAATCTGGGCGTTGGGTGCAGCTGTCACCAGACCCAGATAAAATGTAGTTGAAGTTCACATTTGGATGCTGATCTGCAAATCTAATTTGTTTCACTGCTGTGCTTTATCTGAAGTGAAAAGAAAATGAGTTATAGCGAGAGTGGCAAATTCAGTCTCACACTTAATAGGGTGAAATCCCCATTCCTCGTACTCCTTCCTACAAATAACCGACACACAGACTGAAATCCTACTGACCAGAATCTGGTTAAGAAAAGCAATGTAAGATTGCTCAAGGCCCCTGTATGGGAACTGTTGAATCATGGCCTGAACCTCTGACTGACCACCTGAGGCGAGAGCTGAGTCAGCTGCAGGGACACAGGTGGACGCAATTTCACCTGAGTGACCGGAAGGGGTGGAGCCTGGCTGCACCCCTCCTAGGCCCCATGTAAGGGCTGACTCCCAAGGAGGAAAGATCTCTAGCTGGAGATCCTTCCTCTTGGAGCCCTTCTGTGAGCTCAGGACATGAGTAAGATCTTTATTTCATTTCTGCTTTGTAATGGGATAACTTCTCCAATCCAATACCTGTTTGCTATACAGCTCCAAATGAGGAAGACTCAGATTCCACTCTGATTTAGATATTCACCACCCAAAATTACATCGCTCAGTGAGACTAGAAGAACTGGAAAATGGTGAGAAGCAAAAGTAAGGCATTCAGGTCTGCCTTGACCTTAACCTGCTGGAAAGACACCTTGGGAAAGACCACCAGGACAGCCAAGGCTGTGTGAGGCTGGGCAGGTGGGGGATGAGGCCTGTGCTGTAGTGGTCTGCCCAGAACTTGCCACTGAAATCACAGGAGTTAAGCATACAGCAGAATTAAAAGGTGGTTCTTCTCCCTTTTAATATACATCTCCAAGTTATTTATCACTCAGTGCACAGTCACAGATGTGGTATTTGTCCCTGGGACAGACCACTAAGTTTATGATATGTTTTGTTTTAAATCGGCTCCCCAACCATTCAGACTTCCGTGTCATCATTTGATGAGTGACCAAACGCCATGTTTTGTAGATGCCCTCAGACAACACGTCCTCAGCAAACTTTCAAGCGCTCTTACCCAGGCTTTTCACAGTTACCTCAATATGAGCCATGCTATGACTCAACAAATAGCACAGTGGGAAAAATTACCTTTCCCTGATTTGATAGAAATTACAATAGAAGCCTCATCCTTGTTCTGTAGTATCCGTTGGGATAGGCTAAAAAAAAGGCAAGCTGGTCACTGCACAGCCAGCTCATAAGAGGACAGAAGGCCACACTACCATAAACATATATAAGTATTTTAAAATCAATATATTTAAATCTGTGCATCTTCCTGTGAGCCAGCTGGTGGGACATGCCAGTGGTGACAAGATCAGAATTAGCTGCAGCTTGAGCCCAATTTGCTCCATCACTTCTCATTCCATTACAACTTTTAAGACAAGGAGCTCGTGTGACAGGAAGTTTGTATCTACTTATCCTTATCTCCTTTCTCCAGTGGTGTTCCTGCAGGACACTTAGCTCTGAATTTATGGGACAATATCAATAAACAAACAAATAAAATAACCACCCCCTGGGGAGGAAGGGAAGAGATTTCAACAAAATCCTCCCCTTTCTAAATGCTGGGCTGACGTTCCTGTGAATTTCGGTTTGTCTCAAAGACAAGCAAGGAAAATATATTATTTCTTGCGCTTCTGCGCTGTTCTGCTGAATATAAACAAGGAATTGGAGTCATGTTCAATTAAAACTTAGCACCACTGTGTGCATTGAAACACACAGAAATCCATGAACAAGTCACCACTTCCATCAGCTTTGTGAGATCATGACAACAAAACATGGGTGGAAAAAAAGTGATAAAATAAATAAACAGTGATGGAAAGAGGGGATTTGAAGGAAGTAATATGTTTTATCTTTTTCATGGAGCACATCAAGTCGGAGTCTCAAAACTGGGAAACGCGGAGGAGAGAGAAAAGCAAAGCTTCAAGACAAAGGAAATAAAAGCTCTCGAGTGAAGCTGCTAAGAAAGGCCACACAACTCGTACCAGATCTTCCCCTCAATAGAGATCCATACCACAAATCTCCGTTACTACGAGGTTATGAAAAAGATGATGATAAATCTGCCGAAGTACTTCTGCCTGGCTATGACACTAATCCACAGCTTTGAGGTTGGGAACTCGCAGCCCATCCAGAACATGGATATCTATTGACCAGACTATCCATTGACCCAAAAGGCACTGTCAAGACTACCATGGTACCCAACTTCCAGCACTGCATTAGTAGGAGCTGCCTGTGAATGCTTCTAGGATGGATGCAATAGTCGGGGCAATTCCACGGCCATAAGGTTGCAATTCTTCAGCAGAATTCAGCTGTAATTCACACAGGAAGCTCAACAGCGAGATGCGTAAAACACAGGGTAAGCAGCATAGCGCCCAGACCCTCGTTTCGCCAAAGCGATAGCAAGGTCCCGCTAAAACTCCTAGGGAACTTCGATTCAGCCAGAGCGGGCTGCTGCTCCCAGCGGGGCAGCAGCGAGCGGCGCTGCCTGCATCCAGCTGCGGGAAGGGGCGACTGCCCCGGGCACCCCGCGGCCCCACACCGCCGACCGGGGCGGGGCGGAGAGGAGCGGGGCCGGGGCGGCAGAGGGCGCCCAGGTGTCGGCAGGAGCCGCTTCCAGCCCCGCGCCTACAACTTGCCGGGGACTTTCCTCCACTTAAGTGACTTCAAACCAACCAAGCGACCCCACCGCCCTAATTAACTAAAGATTAAGAAAGCAGTGCGATACGCTCATCGTAAGGCCGGGTACCGCTGTAATCCCGCGGCTACTCAGACACGCGGATAAACCCGTCGGGGATTAGCCAGGTCGGCTCCACGCAGCCCCGGAGCAGCTCGAGCTCCGAGCCGCGGCCACAAGGACTCCCCCAAGCTGCCCGCCCGCTCCGCCCGCACTCACCCATCTTCTCCGCCCGCAGCCAGAGAGGGGCCGAGGCCGCCAACAGCAGAGAGAACAGCAGAGAGGGGGCGGCCCGCGCCCCCCCGGCGGGGCTCATGGCTCCGACTCCCGGCGACACACAACTTCCCCGCTCCCCTCTAGCTCCTTTCTCTTCCTCTCGTCCTCGAAGGGGCGGCCCCGGGCCCGGCCCGCCTGCCAGCCCAGGGGGGCGGCCGCACAACGGCATCCCCCTCCCCGCAGGTGTTGCCGCGGAGGCGGAGAAGGGGCCGCGCTCTGCCCGCCGGGTGCAGCGCCGCCGCCCGCCCGGCCCGGGGGTGGGGAGAGGAAGCGGGAGGACTGGAAGCGCCGCTGATCCCATTGGGCTGCCGCGCCCGGCGCCTCCTCCTCCCGCCAACCCCTCCCGGCCCGCCGCTCCCAGCTCAGCTCCGGCAGGGCCGGGTGCCGCCGAGCCGGGACCTCGGGGTCGGGGCAGGGTTGCGCGGGGGGAGCCGTGCGCCGAGGGGCGCCGGCGCTCCGAGCGGCCCGCCCGGGATTATGCAGGCTCTGCGCCGCGGGCCCGGGGATGCCCAGAGCTGGTGGGTCACTGGCGCGGTAAATCAGAGCGCGTGATTAGCTCGTGAGTCCCAGAGACAAGCCGTGGTGATTAGGCGGCGTTTCGGGATGCCCGTCCCTGGGAGTGCCTCACAGGCTCAGACTACCAGGAATGGGTCCTCAGTCCTCAGGCATGGAGAGGATCATGGAGAGGAAGGGGTGAGGAAATCGAACTCAGCAACAGTTTCCAGACTGAGTTAAAAACAGCACAGAATTTGTTAAAAATAAATAATTATATATAAATGTGATCATAGAAAATACATTCCCCGACAGCAAAGACTGTTTCAGAACCTAGGAATGAGACCCATCATCATCAAAGCGGGAGGGAGAGGAAAGAAAGAGCACAATAGAAGTGTTGCAAAACATATCGCTTTTGAAAGAGTCGTGGTTATTGAAAAGCTATGTAGCAACACCATGGCTGTTTTGCGTTGGTTCAGTGGGCGTCAGGCAGCCCTGCGCTGGTCTGCAGTGGGAATCACTCCGCTTTGCACCAACTGGCTGAGGACTGGAATATATTCCTTAATTATATCTCCAAGTTTTAGTTGCAACTGTATTTGATAAAGACCATGATAAATATAGGGCAAAGAAGTCCTGCAGGCCAATGCCAGTCACCTTCTGGACTCAGTGCTGCCATACACCGGGTCTGGTGGTTTTGTACAATTTTACCAGGTAAACCTGGTAAACTTTTGCCATGGTGTTTACGAATAACAGCACTGGTGCTGATCTCTCAGCAGAGCTGGGGGAATTGGGGCAGGCAGGGGAGTCCCCTTGGAAGGCTAAAGAGGCTCACACCCACCGCAAGCCTCCAGAAGGCTCCCAGGGAGGTACCAACTCCCTTCTGGGAGATGGAGTCCTGCAGTACCCTGCGAAACCAACAGCCAGGGACAATTTGCTTCACGGTTATTTTTATTTCAGCAATTTCAAGTAAAACAATGGGTGGTTGTAAAATACCTGGGAGAGATGTTTGCTTTCCTTTCATGACTGCGGAAGGAGGTTGCTGTGCTGTGGTGATGCAGCCCGTCTGCTCGGTCTTCTCATGGCCCTGGGCCCCATGGGCATGTGGTGCCTCCAGCAAGTAGGTAGAGTGCTCAGGTGGAAACTCTGCACTTATTCCAGAAGGTGTTGGAAGCATGAGTTTCCTATCAACTTCAGGAGGATAATGAATTATGCAGTCATTGCAGAAGCTTCTGTATTATTTATTTTGCTATTAAATTCACATTACTTTATCATGCCCCCTCTCTGTCAGCTCTCAATGTGCTATAGGCAAGGAACTTACTGTCAGCTCCCAAGATTAAATAATCATTAAGATGAATGAAGTGGTCCATAGCTCTCACAGCTATTATTCAAGGACTTGTGTAACTCCCATCACATCACTAAACTGTTGGTTTATGTATACTATTTCAAATAAGAAGGAGAACGAAGCCCGGCTTTTAAATAAACAACATCTTCAGCAATGACTTGGGTGAGGGTTAGAGTCCACTCTCGGCAAATTTGCTGATGATACAAAGCTAGGAGGAGTGGCTGACACACCAGAAGGCTGGAGAGTTTGGCAGAGAGATACTTAATGAGGTCCAACAACGGCAAGTGTAGAGTCCTACAGCTGGGGAGACATGATCAGACCTCGTGTGTACCCTGGGCTGGAGTGAAGCTGGTGGGTTGTTTTGGGAGAGGGGCCAGAGAGGAAGAATGGGCGTGGAGAGCTTCTGTAAATTTATCTTGCAATCATGGCTCTGTATACATACTGTCTTTCAAAAGCATCTTGTTTTATACATTTGTTCTAGGGATTAAAAAAAAAAGAAGAAGAAAGAATCCTAATTTACACTGAGAGGTTTAAATTTGAGCTTAGTGGAGCAGCCTTGCTTTTGTATGGCTGACAGAAAAGTTCCTGTTCTTTAGGAGCTTGAAGCACTTTCTTTGCTGCCTGTGTAGGAGAATGTGGGGGGAGTCACAAGGCACAATGAAGGGGAGAGGACCTGAGGTCACAAATCACAAAGCACAAGAACAGTTCTAGACTTTGAGAGGTGTGTTAATCTCATAATTTAGCAGGAGGATGGCTTGCAGATGCAGCAGCCTCCCAGCAGTCTTTGTACGTAGGACATACATTTTGCATTTGCTTTGGTGTGAGGCACATAGCATCACAGACATGCAGGATAAAACCGAGAGCAAGATATGCAGGGTGCTGATCCCTGTGTATCCCAGGTGCTGCCTTCTGCCAGAAGGGTGCCTGGTGGCTGCAGGCAAAATCAGAAAAGGAGACAGTGTAGAAGCCTAAGATGTGGCTGGATTCAGCCACTGTGTATGATTTATGGGTAGCCCCCAGTGTTGAAAATTGTTAGGCTACAGCAAAGTCAGTGCTGCTGTATAGCTATGGCATGGCTTAGAAAGTCCAGCAAGCTCCTTGAGGCACAACTGGATTATTCTGATAGTGTAGAGCACTTAATGAACACAGCATACAAAGACAATTCAGCCTATACAATGCCATCTTCTATTAATGTCTGCATACCACTGAACGTGGTGGAGATGGACTGACTTCCAGGGCTCCTGGGAGCTTCTGAGAATTCACAAAAAGTAAAGACTCAATGTCTGCCTTGGTTCAGCCTTGGTTCAACTGAAGCTCATGCTAGAATCCACTTCTTGCTTACTACAAGCAGCCCTCTCCAGGTGTGAAAATGCAAATCAGTGCAGGAGCAAGGATGTTTGGAAAACTTTTCCTCTTTTCAGGTGTTTCTGAGCAAGTGACTCAGAGGATGCAATAACTTTAGAAGGTGTCTTTCATTACTTGAAGGGAAATATGAAATAAAAATAAAATAGAAAAAAAATTAGAGAGAATAAACAGCTCAACTACTCGGTCTGCTGCCCATACCCTGGCCAATCTGACACTGTGCAATGATGAGCATACGTCCCTGAATGAGGAGGGAGCATGAACATTCTTTGACAGTAAGAGCACAGAAGAGAAACTGTGGGAAATAAGTGCAGGCAACAGCCTCCAGCAGTCTTTGAGACTTCCGTCCTTATTTTCAGCAGCTGAGACCTCATCTGAGTGGGTGGAGCAACAGAGCTCTTGACAGCACCAGCACGGGACAACCACGAGACATTCGGACTCTGAAGAGGACACGGGGCCTCATTCACTGCAACAACAGCACTTGGGTGTGACTCTACTAGGAGCCGTGTAGGGGATGAATGAGCACCCTTCATCACTTTAATTACTGTAACCTATCCAATCTTGTCACCGTTCATGGTGTAATTATGCGATCCAGTTCAAGACTGATCGCTTGTCCCACTGCCACACATTCTGCAGTTTCTCACAGCTGCTGGGTAGCCTCGTGCCATCATTTTTCTTACTTTCACGTGGAATGAAATCAAGTTTCTCATCATCTTGGTTTTGGAGATAATCAACCAAACGTGCCATGCTGTCATTTTTAATTCTGTCAAGAAATATGGGGCAGAATGTTCCTTTTCATTTAAACATATTGTTTTAGGGTTGCCTTGAAAAATATTATGATCTAAAGATTCATGACATTCTTTGTCAAAACAGAGCCTACTATTTTATAACTTGCTAGCTGGCAGTATCCTTGATCAATTTGTCAGTGACAGAGCTCTCTTTGCTTTTTATAGATGTTTTAAACAATTTTCCTGTCTCTGTAAGGTAGTAGCTCTCATACATTTAAAAATATATATATGTAATTTTTCCCCTTTAATGCGTAGGTAGTATGTAATTTTTAACTGTAACATGATTTTGAGGGGGGAGTTTGAGGCTGGATTTGCGCACTCCGCATTTTTTTTCCCATGAAAAACAAATAGTCTTAATTGTTTACTCATCTTTATGAAGCTGCAACAAAGCAAGGGCTAAGAAATGGCTTTTGCCGAACATGAGGCAATCCAGTGGTCACTTACTGGAATAACCAATTATGTCTGAGTCACATGCTTTCTTAATAATAAAGACAGTAATTAGTCTAGTTACATTCTTCCAAGCAGAAGTGTGGAGTGTTGGAAGGTGAGCGCAAGGTAAGCAGGGCTGACACCTTTTGATGCTGTGGGCACAGCGCTTACTGTCACACATACCAGAAAGGGCAGTCTACGTTTTGTTTTACGGACCACTATACCTCCAGCTATACAAGTCAGAGCGTAGAGACCTGAAGGCAAATGCAGGGGTGACCTAAATGATTAACTAATTTGTCTGAAATTAGCTGTTTTACACCAGATCTAGCCCTGCTTCCTAATTTCAAGTATTCACAATGCATTGTTGTTTTTTTTTTTAACTTTTTTTCAAGTTGTGTTGTAAACTTGGGCAGAAAGTCTCATAGGCCGAAAAGTAAGTCCAGAGACCCCCTTATTTTCATGTAGTTTATTTCCCTGACAGAGGGATTAATTCATTAATTAGCGATGGGTGGGACTGTGTTCCCTTCCGTGTGCTGACTTCAGATCCTATGGAAGTCGGCATTCCTCAGGAGCTTCACAGAAGTAAGCCAGTTATGCATAGTGGAGGCATGGGTCATAAATCTGCAATAATCATTATGTGAGGAGAAAAAGCTTCTTGTGCAACTTTTCCACATAGCACTGGGACATTACACCAATGAATTACAAGGTCAAATTCTTGTAATTCACAACTGCCACAGCTGTGGATTATAACTGTATACATAGTTTAAGGGTTCACTGTCAATTGCCTTCAAGGCCAGGCTATTTATTAAATGTTAAAAAAAAGAAAGAAGATGAAATATCATCTGTCCTTGTAAAGACTGGTCATTGTGTCCATTTCTAAAATAATTTTTCAAAAAATAGAGGTTGGGGTATTTTCTCATATTTTAATTACAGCATTCAATGTTATTATTGTGACCGTGTGGAAAACAAGAGAGACAGTCTCCCCTTGTTTCCTCAACAAAGACAACTATATGGTGAAAAACTATCAGGGTTATCATTACTCAGATCAATTTTAAAGCTTAATTCCTCATAGAATAATAAATGACCAATAATGTGAGATTTTTTATGATGTGAAGTTAGCTTTACGTGGACATTATCATTTTTCAAATAGGTCTTGTCAAAGTAAGAGCTTTGGGTATTCTTTTGTCTCCTTTTCATTAAAGATACTGTACTCTTAGTTATGCAAGACATGTGTACTGGTGGTTGTTTTGGCCTGGGGGTCCTCTACTGGTCTTAAAGGATGTGGTGGATTTTCACAATGTGATATCTGAAGATGTGACCCAGTTAAATTGTCTTCCTATGCTTGAATTCAACCTATATTTTTGCTCTATATCCACTGAAGCACTTGTCCACCATGATTTTAGTTGCAGGGTGGTGGGGTCAGGTCCACTGCTTCACATGGGACTTCCTCTCCCATGCACTGCCCACCTGAATAACGCACTATGTTCTGCATAATGGCAGAACTAGGGCCAGGGCCAGGTTTTCACTGGGTCAGACAGAATCCAAGCTTTTACTTAGAAAAGAAAGAGATCAAATGGATTTTGATTCGTTCTCATGATGTAAGCTTGTCCCTCTGCTGCAGTCCCACTGACACACCATCATTACTAGGGATTAAGTGTGTGATAAAAGCCAGAATAATTAATGGTCAAATATCCTTTGTACCTCTCAATACACAGGAGTAGGAAGCTAGGCTGCTCCTCAGCTTCTCCTCAGTTGCAAACCACTGTTGGTAGGTCATCCCACACTGGTTTCCTCTGGATGCAGGGGCTGGCTTTGGTGGACCATGAACTTTCACTTACTTTCTTGCTTCCTGAAAATTCCTTGATGTTTCTTGTCTTGGAGACTACTCTGTTTTGATTCATGGAATTACATTAATGCGATACAATAGCAAACACTGAAGCAAAAGAAAGGAAAACATCATGTCAGAGATACCACAATCAGAAAACAGTGATAACATTTGCAGACAATTTCTCTACCAAGTGAAGGTTAACTTGTTGCTACATGAGAAAAGAATGTAAAGCTATTTTATTCCACAGTTTTTAGAGAAATACACACATCAACTATTTCTCATCTGTACCATCTTTATCTGAAAAGCACGTGAAAAAAAGCAGTATGTGCTTGAGTAGTCTTTCTGAACCTGGAAACTACCTAAGGAAGCATCTCTCCTTCAGAATCATTCCTTGTCAGAGTCTCCACCTTCAGCTTAGTTTTTGGGCCTAATCCAAAGCATCCTGAAAATACCAGAATGTCTATGCTGACATCAGCACCTCACTTTCTTGGGTTCTGATGTCTCTTGGTATAGTGGTTCATGTATTACTGTGCCTGTAACTCTCTGCTCTGCTCTGCTTAGCTTCTGCAGCTCTCAGACTAGCAGGGGAGGGCACATACCTGCACCCCGCTTATTTTACATTCACTTAATTTGCTGTTACAGTAGGTGTGCAGCAGCAGCAGGACTGTGAACACCAGTGTCTCTGGAGGCCTAAGATGTGGTCTCCAGCAGTCTCTACTGTAGATTTCCAAAGGATGCATTAGCTTTTTGAACAGAATAGTCCTTCTCTGGTTTGCAGTTTAGTCCATATCCTACACATTGCTAGAAAAGAAAAGAAAATGAAGTAGAATCTTCTCAGGAATAGTTACTGTGGTATCACTTGGTGTAAAATAAGCAATGCTATTGTATCTGATATGATCTAGAGATTTTCGCTTCCTCCTGTACTACTTTCTTCTCTGACTCTTTTCAGTATCAAGAGAGGTATGTGTGCACATGTGTTTCCGCATGTAATACTGGAATAATGAAATACCTTTCACAAGGCAGTTTATATCTCTAGTCTTAGGATCATTAACTAATGAACAGGTGTGGCATCCCTTGTTTAGTGCTTCCTCTCTCTTATCCTGCTTTACTTTGACATAATATTTGTCATTCTTTTGCAAATCATTTGGGAGTCCAGATGTGCTCACAGTTAAAGGCCAGTCGTTATAATCTGTATTAGTGTAACGCAAAGAGGAGGTCAAAGCTCTATTGTGCAAGATCACATTCAAATACATCATAAGCAGCAGATCCTGCTTGCCAGGCTTCTCTCTATTAAGGGACAATGATGTAGTCTTAGATTTAAATTTAGCTAACAATAGCAGCTGTTATAATGAAGGTTCAAACCAGCAGGGTCAAAGTGTCCCTTTCTTGGCCTTACTTCCCTTCTTCCTGGTACTCACTCGTGTTGAGTCAATTCAACTTGCTGAATTGCAGAATTTTTTTCTTGACGACAAGGTGAATGGCTTTCTGCTGTATAAGGAGCATGAATTATCTCAGCGTAGGATCAAAAAAAGAACCAGAGCTGGTGTAAGGGCAAACAAATGCGCAGCTAGGGCTGGGCAAGTGAAATTTTGGAACATGGTAAGGTAGAAGTGGTGTGAGAAAACTTGAGGAGCAGAACTTTCACAGAGAAAGTTTCTTTTTCACTACTCTCTTTCACAGAGCCATAAATCACCTCAACCTCTGCATGTATCCTCATCTCTAGTTTTCATTTTTTTGTGCCTGGCCCTGGCTTTGACTTGGTGTGGGGTGACAGCAGCCTGCCTGGAACCCAGGGCACACCCAAACCTGTCCCTACCTATTCCCTGGGGCTCTCTTCCATATGCTCAAGACTTGGACCTTGTATAAGTCCTTGGATTGTCAGCCTGTGTCCCAGTGATACCACACAGGACTGGGCTCCAGGACCTTGGTGTGTCCCTGTCCCTAGGGAGGTGCCTGGTTCTCCTGACTGCCAGGCTCTGCCTGGGGGAATCCCAGAGCGTGCTGCCCCAGCCCTGGGTGCAGCTTTGGGTCTCCCCAGTGACCTGTGCTTAGCCGATGAAGCCAAGCCCCAGCGACTGCTTGTGGATGAGCAGAATCTCTGTGGGCTCCTGCCTCAGTCCCCACTGCCTGGACAGGGACCTTGAGAACCAGCAGGTGCCAGAACTGACATCGTGCAGCTATCTCCCAGCACTGACCCAAGTCTGGGGCTGACATGGATGCACTCATTCCTCTCTCTCTGCACGTGGACCTGGGCAGCAGTCCCCAGGAGCATGACAGCTTTGTTCTGAGGAGATGGAGCCTCTTCAGCCATGGCAACTGCTGATTCTCCAAATGGGCTTTGAACCTTTAGAGGATAAATCCTTAAGAGTTGACTTGGCTGTCTGTGATGTTAACACATGTTAGCAAGTCAAGGCGAAATGGTGGCTTCCCCACAGCATTTCTCTTCTGACCTGCTAATGTCTTTGAAGCTTACATCCTGGGTTACCACCCCCAGCAGTTCCTCACATTAGTAGGTCCAGGAAGTTTTTCCCTATTGAGCATTTCCCCCACATTTAGTTTGAAACCCTAGATGGACAGGTGTGTATCCAGACCCTTCTGCAGACAAGTGGGAGGGATGGTCACACCCAACCTCGTTCATTTCCCATACGTGGGTTCAGCTGTTTCTCAGGCTGTCACAGCCTCCACACTCACTTCTAGACTCCTGGTGGAGCAGTTTCTTTTCATGAAACTACTGGGAGATGAAATGTTCAGGTATTTTGGAACACCATGGAAACCAGGCAGCACTAGAGCGAAAGCCTTCTGTGGAAGATGTTTGTGAAGACTGCTCCAGGAACCTGTACAAATATCATGTAATCCTTACTACTGCTGCTGTTCCTTTTGCCTTTTTCTCCTAATCTTGGCTTTGTATCTTGTCATGTGCTTATCTACTTGCTCAGAGTAGTAAGTCACTCCGTCTGTAGTACACAATCTTCTTTTTGTTCTGTTGCTCTTCAAAAAAACTTCATAAGTCTTTTCCATGCAGTCCCCCTCGGACACGCTGCATATAGCCATCTTACGGTTGTCCTGCTGCCTTGTGTGCTGCCTGTGTGTGTTGAAATGTAGTTGTCTCCACATTTCAAAATTATAACTAACAATTGGAAGGTACCTATTAGCTAATACAATTGAACAAATCACTAAAGAATTCTGTAAACACATTGCCAGCCTATCCTACTTAAGGCAACACTAAATGAAATGCAAGCTTTATCTACTTAGCAGCAAGGTTTTTATTCTCACTTTGTTAGCTCTCTTTCTCCCTGAAGTTGTATAGGGTAATTACAAAAACACAGCTTTGTAAGCTTTGATATATTGTTTTGTTGTTATTTTTTTTAGCAAGCGAGAACATTTTTTAAGTCTGATTTTGTTTGTGATTAACCATAATATACTCTTGTCATAGATCCATGTTATTCTTTAGCATTCCTTATATTTTCTGCCCTGGCCTAGCTTTCAGATCTCTCACTATAGTTAATCCCCACAGCTCAAACTTGCCTAGTCTGAAATCCATCATTGCGCTCTGTTTAATGAGACATTTCTCCAGTCGTCATTACTGCAGATCAATAGAAACAAATCCCTGTCTCCTGACTGGTTTAGGTAAGTATCTCACGCATGACTGTCTTTCCAATTTGATCCAGTATAACAGTCTGCTTTTTTTTTTCCTTTTTCCCCCCTTCCCTAATCTGCAGAGACAGATATAAATCTTGAGCCAGACTCCAAGGGGCTTCTCTTGT
>PPHD01019513.1:0-14065 GCA_002909625.1 Bambusicola thoracicus | reverse complement strand
CCCCCTGCTATGTGCAGGGTTGCCAACCACCAGAGCAGGCCGCCCAGAGCCACATCCAGCCTGGCCTTGAATGGCTCCAGGGATGGGGCATCCACAGCCTCCTCGGGCAACCTGGTCTAGTGCGTCACCACCCTCTGTGTGAAAAACTTCCTCCTAATATCTAACCCAAACCTCCCCCTCCCCCGTTCTCATTACATGAGAAGGGATCTGTTACAGAGTTTTTCTCCCTTCTAAGAGCGGTACTTTTGTAATTTAAGAGAAGTTTTAGGGTATAGAGGTTTGCCCGGGTTATTGTCAAGAGGTGTGAGACCCACTCCACCTGCTACCATGAGCTAGCAAGCTAGCATTCGCACTGATCCAACCCCACTCATTGTTTTTAGAGTCCAACAATTCCTTCATTGTCTGAACATGATTTTTCAGTGCATTTTTTGGACAGCAGAGCCCTTTCCAGCAGCCACTTTGTTTAAATGCTGTGGAGGATGCTTGTGGTAGCATCTTTTGCTGTGCTGTTTTCTTGATTTCACTGTAACCTTTTACTTTCATTGTGTGAGTGATGGTGTCCTTCACATTTTCAAAGTACTTATTCAGATCACAACCTTGGTATCACTCATAATGCTTTTGCTCAGTCCTTGGAGGGATGTTGTGATTTTTGTGGTAATATGAATATAAATCTTGACAGGCAGCTCACCAGCTGATTTTCGGAGGTTCATACTTTTAACTATTTTATTAACTACACTTACAATGAAAGTTTGGTCTCATGTCTCCTTTTTCTGAGACATGATTAAAATCAATTGTTTTGTCCTAATTTGTGTTTTGCATTCTTCAGTTTTACCTTTTACTTCCATTTCTTGTGAGAATTGATTGATGTTTATAAATATCTAAAGGGAGGTGGGAGGCAAATGGGTGAGGCACAGGTGGTGCGTAGTGATAGGACGAGGAGTCATGGCCTACAACTTGTACATAGGAAGTTCTGTACTAACATGCAGAACTTCTTTACAGTAAGCATGATGGAGCACTGGAACAGGCTGCCCAGAGAGGTTATGGAGTTGCCTATGGAGATCTTCAAGACCTATCTGGACACCAACCTGTGTGACCTACTGTAGGATACCTGCTTTGGCAAGGAGCTGGACTCAATGACCTCTTGAGGTCCCTTCCAGCCCCTCAGTTCTGTGATTCTATATGACTTGAGAACAGCTTACAGTTGGCAGTAAGCTGAAATTCTTAACAAATTTACTATTTGACACTGAACTGTCTCTTCACTCTTCTGCAAATGACTTATTTGCCTCAGGCCTTGCAAAATAATCAACTCTATTAATGCCTTTCAGTTATCTGGAGCTTTGACTGCCTCTTGTTCCAAGTCACTGTGTAATACTTGTACCAGTACTATGTATGTTTACGGTGCCCACAGGAACAGAAAACCAGACAAGACCACGTAAACTAAATGGTTTCCTCATTAACACATTTAGTCTAAAACACCCCAGCATCTCACCTTCGGGGAAGAAGGGGGAAGATAAATGTGTCATCCTTGAAAATGCACATCCTGTGTTCATCTTGAAGGCACAATGACATGAAACTGCGCATGAATAGAAGGTAGTAATTGTGTCAGAGTAGTTGGAAGGCTGCTCTAACTCATACCTACAGCCCTCCACAACAGCAAAATGTGCATCTCACTATATTCGTATCCCTCTCAGTTACAGTTTATTCCCTTTTTCACTGGGTTTTGTTGTTTCTTTTCAGCCATGTGAGACCAAGTACTATTGTCCTCTTTGCTGCTGCTGCTGAAGCACAGCAAGACTTTGAGACAGTCTCCATGACAATCAGATATGCAGCCTGGATCTTGATGGGGAGGTACATGACTGTGATTGTATCCTGCAGAGCAAGTGCATGTGCTGGAGCTGGAGGATGTGGGATGAAACCTGCTGGTCCCTCCTGCTACAGCCAGGCATGGTGGTGGGGAAATCCCACGTGGCTCTGTGCATCCATCACAGCCACTTTTCTAGGAGATGTTCTCTAGGGGCTGATTTAGAAAAGGATAAGGAATATTAATGGATGAATAACAGCACAGAAAATGGAGCTGAAAGTACAGTGCACAGAGATCAAAATGAGGTACACTGTCTGGCTCTGAAATCTTGAATGATACAAAAAAGGAGGTTTATTCCTGCTTTTTAATGTACTGTTTCTTACCTACAGGGCTGAACCCTAGAAACATTAGTTCCTCCCCATTATGCCAGTGTGTTGTTCTTTGTTCAGTGTTTTAATATAAAATGGGGTTTTAAAATATAAGACCTGCCATTTTTATGAGTATCAATCAACCATACAAAACAAAATATTCAAATGCTGTGATTTACCACGTACTGCGAATGACAGTAGACCATTTTATTCTTGGCCTTAAGACATTCAAATGAGGAAACATGCTGCAGAATAAAAGCGAACATGAGTTGTCTCTGATTAGCACTATATGACTTCAATTTTTTTTCAGATTGTCCATGCTAATGTCTTCGCCCATTGCATAAATGTGATGGAACAGCTTTAGGCTGACGCTGCTCTGGCTATCAAAAATTCCCTCTTCGAGGAAAACTTTAGACAAATTATTCTGAGATTCCTTCATAATCAGGTTCTTTGCATTTGTGAGCAAAGAAAGATAATAAAAAATGTCCTGAACACTGAAAGACTGGACATTTGTATGCCAGTTTTTAATGAATCTCATGCAGATAGCCATCTAAAGCTAGTGAAGGTGAGGACTGAAGAGTATGACATATGGTGAATAAAATCAATAATATTGGAACAGTAATGAAAGCTATGTGATGCTCATGTATCTATTAATATCTGTATCCACATACACCCCCATATATTCTAAATATATGTACAGTAGCTCTAGGTTTCAGCAAGTATAATGAGAATCTATAATGCACTAGAATGGTGAGAACTTGAAAATGGAAACAAAGGCAAAGCCACAATAAAGCTGAAGCAATCAGGGGGAACAAAAGAAAAAGAGATACTTATTAAAATTCATTCTGTCAAAGAGGATTGTGAATGTAGGGAGATATATCCAGAGGGCAAATGCTTGAGGAATGCTTCTTGGTCCTCTGCAGTAGATGAAATATCTGAACCTTCATGTATACTGCAACAATAAAGGTGGTCTCTCAAGAGGAAAAGGGTAAGATAAGGCAATGTTCATGAATTTTATGATGAATAAAAAGCATTTTCTTCTTCTTTCTTAACATGCCCTGCCAATGTCAGTTACAGTCCTTTAGGAAATTTTTCAGTGTCTACTTTAACCTTGACTCCATCGAGATGCTTTGGTCAACATTTTCTCATGTGCCAGCCCCTACCAAGAGTCTACTGACTCTTGCCAAACACTGCATAAGCTTCTTCTTTACATACAATTTAATTTTAATTTCCTAGCACACTCTCTGATAGATTTTAACCTCATCCATTTCTTTTCACCAGTCCCCTATTCCTTCTCTTTCATTGAAGACACAACTTTACCTGCAAGTTCTTCATTGTCTTTCGCTTTGGAAATTTAGATTCATAGAATCTAAATGAGGTCTACTTGAGAAAAACACAGACAAATCCCTTCAGAGTTTGAAATTATTCCAGTGCAGAAGTTAGTGTAAGTACTGCGCTGCTAGGAGGTGAAAAGGGCCTGGTGGGAGTGAGATTTTACCTCTATCTATAGATATAGATAGAGAGTTCTCAACTCTCAACAGCAACTGAAACAAAGAACAGGCACAGCTGGCTCAAAGTTGAGAGAGCTGGTTGGGAGCAGTGCCAGGGCAATTGGAGAAAGAGCCAGGGCACTAAAAACTCAGGCCAAGGTGCAACCGAAAGAGTGAGGGAAAGAGGAAGATACAACAACCTGAGACTGGCATGGGTCTTCTGCCAGGTCTAAGCCATGTAGCTGTCATATCTATTATACCTATTGCGAGATTAGTTCAGAGATAAAATCGTTTCTTGAAATTTTGAGGTTTTGGGGTGGTTTTTTTTTTTGTTCCTTGCCTATATTTCCATTCTTTTCTTGCTTTCTCATCACACCTTTTCAATGTTTCTATCACATTCCTAGTCACTGCTCAATCTGTGTACTTCTAATTTAATCTCTTCTTGGGCACCAGTTCCTCCAGCACTCTCATTTGTGTTGTGGTTCTCTGAACTTCCCTGTCATCTGTGAAAATCTCACTAAAAATTCGGCACTCCCAAATGAAGCATAACCCCCACATGGCACCTCAGCGTCGCAGCTTCTTACTGCTCTGTGCTACCACGTCTTTACACATACACATAAAAATTACATTGACCTTTTCTACTGTCATATTTCTTAGAAGCTTGAAAGTAACTTGCTGTTTTGTATCCTTTTAGTCCTTATCAAGATTCTATTACACAAGTGCCCCCCTCTTACAGAAACCATCTCCCAGGCTAATTTTCCCCTTTTCTTGTGCTGACATCCTTCAGTGCATTTCCTACGGTGATTCTTGTTTTGGTATTTTTGGCCCGTGATATTAATTACTCCAGTCCATCTGTCCTAATTCTTTGGCCTCTTTGTTTTTCTTGTCTGTTCCCAATGTAGTCTCACCTGTGACTTTCATTAACACACTGTTTACCCCTCTCTGTAGCTCATTACAGTACACAGTAAGATTTTTAAATATTTACTTGTCCTCCCTATAAGATGGTATTCTATCAGCTTTGTTTCAGTTCTTCAGTCCAACTTTCAGACCAGATGAGATATATGCTTTTTTAATGTAGCGCAAGCAGATTATTCAATTGTGCTCCTTAAGGATGTTTTTGTGAAATATGGGAACCCACTTTCTATTCTCTTGTTCTCCAGTTTTGCATCACTGTAGCTCCTTGGCTTTAAGCGAGAAGATGATCAGATTAACTATTTTAAAAACATGGCTGAAATCCAAGAGCATTACATTTATTGTGTTCCATTCATCCATTAATTCAGTAATTCCATAAAAAGTGTTAGATTTGTCAGGCAAGATCTATTGTTTATAAATCCTATGTCTTATTGCTCATCATTATATTATTCTCTAGAAATGAAGTGACTTTATTTCTTAAGACTTCTTCTATTGTCTTTGCCAGGATTAGAAGCTAAATGTAAAGAATCATAATTAGTAAGTTCTTTCTTCTTCCTTTTATGAATGCTGAGACAATGCCACATTTGCTTTTCTGTTCAGTGAGATGAAGGACAGATAAGGGAGCAGTTACCTCTCCTGAGGTAGTGCCTCCACACGTGGTGTGTGACCCCAGCCACAAATGGTGCCGGGGATGTCCTGCCATGTGGCCATTGCTGCTGCTTCTGAATCTCAGGACTTTGCAATACAATCTATGATGAATGTTAAAGGAGCTTTCAGAGAATACATAAAGAACGAGCAGTCTTTGGTTTTGGTTTGTCAGGACTCACTGATTTTTGTCAGCTGAAAGCACCAAAAGATGTGCTACCAGAGGTCTTACACACGTGTCCGTATAGCAGAAGATGCAGACATTAATGATCAGGGTATGCTTAGCTTAAACATTGCTAGAATTGGCCCATAATTTCTTCTTGACATTAGTGGCAGAGTGTGAATGGTGAATTAAGCAACAGTCCTGAAATTACTTTGAATCTTATTAACCATGTAAGCAATACAGCTCTGCTATGCCATGGACCTGGCCACTCATTTTGAGCACAAGAGCCTCTTCCAGATATTTCGAAAGTAAAGTAAGATTGCCTTGAGTTAAGGAAGTGACTCCCTACACTACTTTGAAATAGAATCTGCTTCAATACATTTAGAAGAATGCATTTCTCCCCTCCCTCCGCCCCCCAGGAGAAATATTAGAAGGCCTGCTCAGCAAGTTCATCCACATTCATGTCCTAGAATCCTAATCCGAGATACTACAGACCTATATAAGTGCCTACGTGAAATTAAAAAATTTACTTAGGAAAATCAATAATAATAATAAAAAAGACCTCTGGTATAACTTACCTGATGTGCCGTTGTTCTGTTCTTGTTGTATTTGTGTATATGGCTGGGCTAGCCGCAGCTGAGAAAGGACCAAGACATTAGGTTTTACTGCTGTTCTGTATCTGTTAATATATATATGCTGTTTTGAGATTGTGAGTTTTAGACAGGACCATACATATTGTTTGCACCATGGCTTTTCATTTACCTCACCGTCTAACCAGGATAAATCTACTACGCTTATTAAATTATATTACCTTTCCAGAGTCCCACAAATTAAGAAATATAACAGCAAAAACTGCAGTAGCTTGTTCTGAACTCAGTGACAATCCCTGGGTGAAAATTCACATTTAGCAGTGGGTTTAGCTGGCATGAAATGATGATGGTTACAAAGATAGATGATTCAGAAGTGGATGTATGTCTTGCGTAGCTGCGTGCTGCTATCGGAAGGAACTGCCCAATATGGATACAGATAAGGAAAGTACCCACTGCAGCAACTCTGTCTAAAGATTGCATTGACTTAATTGAGATAGAGTAGATCTTTGGCTTTCAGAAATAAGCAAAAATATCATTTTTTGTTTTCACACTTTTCCAAGTTATATATATTCATTTCTATTTCTATTCTATGTGAACATTTCTATATATTTATCTGACTTGAACTGCTTACTAGAATGAATCAACGCAATGCAATTTGGTGTGTCTGTTTCCTCATTCTGCAGTTAAACCCTAAATGCAAGTGAATTCATTTTTCCTGTTAAGGATGTGATAAGAGAAGATCAAAGCAAAGTTTGAGTTCAGGCTGTGTAATTTTTGGCTGCACATATCCAATATTTTTTCTTCTATGTTGAAGGAAATAACTGGCTATAAAATTTCCTTTGCATTATCAACTGGCAGTTCAAACGTCTTCTCCCAGAGCAGAAATGAACTTCCTTTCCTACTGCATGGTATACTGACCAAAAGCATCCTTGCAAAATAATCTCATAGGCAGAGAGAGTCATACACAGACCCTACCTTGGTCCAAGGAAAAGCTGCTTGAACTGCTCCTGTGTTTTTCCACATACTGCTGTCTCTAAGAGAGCAGTTGGATCCTAACAAGAGCTGGGAACAGGAATCGGATCTGTTCTCAGTATTCTGCTGTCAGCAGTTCTAGGTGCTTCAGATGTAAGCAGTATGAACTATTCAATAGGCAGATCATATGATCCACACAATTGGTATTATTCTAATCTCTGAGAGTTAGACTGCTACATCTCTTTCTGCTAATGTTGTTAGTGTCAACTGTTATAGCCCTGGATATACTTCCTGGGCAAATAAAAATCTGATTCCTTCCTAATCTTGCTAAGTTGCTTAGAGCCCAACAGATGTGACTAAGCCTAGCATCATAAAGCAAAGTGTATTCTATAATCAGAAATAAATGCTTTTTGGTTAGCAAATATATTGAAATTAGAGCTTTTGAAGAGGCATTATAAACAACATTGTATAAAACAGCATCTATATTAAACTGAATGTGTAGGAACAGCTTATAAAATGATCTTTAGAAGTGGAAACAAAAGCAGTAGACATATTTCAGGCTCCACATGTATGAATGCTGATTCAACCAATTAAGAAAATACCTAGAGGACTTCTGTGAACAGAGATGTAAACTAAGACATCCTTCTGTCACCACAGTCAAGAGTGGGCTTAAGCCAAATACATGAGTAAAAGAGATTGTTCATTTGTATCTTTCAAAATCTGAAAAGATTTTACTAAAAAGGCCATATGACAACAGTACTGAAAACAGCAAAAGAGAGGATCTGTGCTGTCTCCCTCGAGTCCTTGAAGAAGTCTGCAGTGGTTAAGATCTATGAAGATGGAACAAGAAACACAGTCAGATCCAGACAGAACTCCCGGACACCACTGTGATGTAAGACTTAAATTTCCCAACAGGGAAAGAGAAGTCACACTACTTTGCTTATAAAATACAAGTACTAATTGAATGTGATTGGGTCCTGCCATTCATCTGCTGAGCTTTCAGAAGAGTGTATGTGCATGCTTAGTCCTCGCTGGTTGTTAGATAAGTAATGTGTTAACTAAAATCACTTCCCCAGAAGCGAAGTGAGTGTGTGTTGGTTTTCAGCTCAGCGAGTAGCATGTGTCCCCTCAGAAACAAGTGATGCCTTGTCAAACTGCTCTGAGCTGTTCACCAATCTCACATTATACAGACAGGTGTACTGGAAGCTGAAGACAGAAAAAAAATTTCCGTTGGGCTTAAACCAATGCAGCTCTATTGATTCGGTGCCAGCTGAACCTACTGCACTTAGAGAACAGAGTTACCTACCTTGGCTTCACAAATTAAAGAGTTCAAAAGAACTGATAACTACAGACTCTTTTCTGGCTTCTTTTTCAAGTCTCAGCAAAGGGCGTGAGGGACAAATAGAGAACACTTGGGCTGACAGAGATTAGTTAGAGATGCTCAGCACAGGCACATAAATTCAAACGTAGCCATCTTCATTAATCCTCCCCAGGTGGAGAAAGTGAGGGTGGAACGGGGTGGATGAGTGCGCATCATTCACATGGACTTCTGGATGGCCACTGAGACAGTCATCTGTAAGGTTAACAAATGAACACTGATGTCGAAATGCTCATTCGGGTTTGCTAACAGAAACCAGGGACGGTAAATAGGACAGAGAGGTTGAGCGAGACAGTGGAATAGGAGTGACAAGTTGGAATATGTGGAGCCTACTCTGTTTCTGCTATATATAGGAGGTAGCAGTTATCGTACAGAAGGAAATGTAGAACAAGATGTGCGGATTGGGAGATGATGTGGAACTGACAACCTGAGAAATGCCAGCAGTAAAGGAAATAAGTCAAAGATGCTGAGAAATCTGCCTTATGTTTAGGGTATGAAGAATAAGCAGGCAGTGCAAAGCAAGACGGAAAGACCAGAATATGGTGGTGGGAACTGTGATCTTTTGCTGACTTGAAATCTTGTACTTGTTGTCGGGCAGTGGCTGGGAAACAGAAGAGATCACTCAGCATGTACAGAGAGGGAAGGCATTGGAGGGACACAGTTGCAAAGAGCCAAAATGATACCTCAGAAAGAGTGGTGAGGCAGTGGCACAGGCTGCCCGGGGAGGTGGGGAAGTCACCGTCACTGGAGGTGTTCAAGAAGAGGGTGGATGTGCCACTTAGGGACGTGGTCAGTGGGCATGGTGGGGGTGGGTTGGTGGTTGGACAGATGATCTTAGTGGTCTTTTCCAACCTTAATGATTCTATGTTTCTATGAAATGACTTTTAGTTTTCAGAGAATACATAAAGTTGAGTTAAAGGACAGGTGAATGAACATCCTTGGAGTCCATAGGCACTTAGGCAAAAATAGACCATGAGGGTTTTCTGTTGTGGCAGTGGTAATTAAAGGAGCAGGAGCAGCACAGCACTGGAGCTTGGCAGCTGGTATTGACACCAGCCAAGAGGCTGGGAACGCATTTCAGCTGGCCTCCATGTCAGTCTGAAATTGTGCAGTGAATGCTTACAGTGCATTTTCTTGGATATCAATATTTTAGGATATTTTCACTCACACACCTACACCAGACCATATATGAAATATCACGTAGACATTATTCATCTGGAAAAGCAGTTAATATTCCCTTAAGGGCATATATACCATTTGCATGCATTATATGCCCCAGAGTAATTTAGTTTGACTCCTGTCTTGAAATCCCAGATGTACCTTATTCCTCTGCAGCTCAATAAATCTGAAGTGTATACACGGCTTCAGAAATAAAATTTTCAGAATGGAGAGATTGTCACTGGAAAGTGTATGAGCTGCAGTGATGGGCACATGACACATCCAGCAGCCTACACAGCTCTCCCATTCACACTGCAGGGATTTGGGCTCAGATGTAGGAAGCTCCTGTGGAGTCTGGGCTGGGGCACTGAGAAGGAGAGGAGTGCTCATGCCAGCTGCCTGTTGGGGACGCTGGGAGGAAGGTCAATGAGGCCTGCAGGAAGAAGAGCAGTAAAGTCTGATGCGTGATAAGGTGAAAGGAGAGCATTGGTCTGAACAGAAGAAAAGGACAGTGAACCCTGCATAATGCTATTTTCATAAAATATTGACTGTGTTCCCTTGGATGCTTCCCAGCCACCCTCACAAACATGCTCCATTGACACTGATACTTCTGAGCCTCCTACTCAGCCTTCCTCAGTCAAGAAGGGTCATGGCAACGTTGGACAGAAAGGAAATAGGCCTTTTTCTGAACAGAGAGGAGCAGTGCTAAGATCAATACAGCATGAAACAATTATCAGACATGGCCTTGCAGCAGTGACTGTGATGTTCTTTAACTGTAGTCCTTCCTTGTGCTTCTGAATAGTCTCCAGAAGCAAAGGAGCAATTTCCTTATTGTTGCAAGAAATACTCATCACAGTGATTTTAATGCAGGAAAAAAACACAAAACAAAACAAAAATTGCAGGGGATTCTGAGGTGCAAATGTCACGACTGTGTTGGTACACATAAGGAAGTTGTCCTTAACACCATGGACCAGGGGTGTCCCTTGTTCCTCTGGTCCTCACTGATCCGTGGGCAAACAATGCTTTTAAGACACTGTTTACAGACTCTTTCTTTCATCCACAAAAGTTTTGTGGTTTTCCATTTCATGTTTTACATCAGTTCTGTTTGGGTTTATCCCATTTGTTGTCCTCAGAAAGCTCCCCCAGGACGCTGCTCCCCAGCAATGTCACTAACAAACCAGAGACATTCAGTACTTTCTGCTCAATTAAGGACAGAAAAACAACCCTCATCCATACAGTATCTAGTCTGCCACTAAGACTGGCACTGAGCACTTCATAAGGATGTTTAGGAAGGACTGCAACAGGCACCAACAGAATGATGTCTCCATAAAATATTTTTCTCTGAGTCTTTATTATCCAGTGATGCATGAAGCCCAGATTTATTCCATTTGGACTTATTCCATTTCTTTTATAGGAAGAAAGCTGCAGCAAACTATGGGTGTTCTCTTTTATATAAACATGCTTTTATGAACTTCTGCTATCACGAGATGATAGGGACAGCCACCACACACTGTGCTCACTGCTGGCTCCTCTCCTCCTTACCTCAAACTCTCTTTGGGACCTATGCTTTTATATCCTGTCACCTGCTGGCAGTTCTCCATCTCCAAAACAGTAAACAAGAGCACAGAGATATACCTTTGTGGCTAAGCCATAAGCCACTCCTTCTTGTGAAACAGCACCAGAGAATGCCAGGGACTTCACTAATCAGAGATAGGGCAGAAGCCACTGAGTTGACTGCAATATATTTGGTTTCATTGCTTCTTATAGGTTTGGTCTGGTCTACCAATTAATGCTGTAAGTGCTGTCGTTACATTCTGTATTTCCATCACAGATGATGGGATCCTGGCACCTTGATCCTTGAACTGTGTTTTCGTGGAGTATGATCCCTCTTTAACATTTCAGCATCATGACACTGATTTGATGTGGACTTTTAACATTGCAGTGTAATTAAAAATAACACAACAGAACTAGGTTGGAAGAATCAAATGGTTTTCTTATGGCCTTGACTTGAAAACACTTTTCTATTCCATGATCTTCTAAGATTTTGGGAAGGATCTCTAATGTTATGCACTAGAAGAGCTATCAAAATGCTTACATAAACACTTTCAATATCACTTCACTCTTCATGCTCCTGTAGCCTGCCAGTTTTACACAAATCTCGTCATGTCTAATTTTTTTCCTACAAAACAAGCTATTAATAGAAGATATTTTTGCAGCTCCTCTGCACTAATCCTTTGTTTGCAGACAAAAATTATTTGCAGGCTGATTTTTTTTAAATTATTTCATTTGTTTCTAAAATACCTAGTTAATTATATACAAGAGAGAGGCTGCTGTGCCTTTGCAATGTTATTGACCCGTTTTGCAGGGAGACATTGTGCTGTGGTCTCCAGTGTTCTGTAAGCCGTCCAGTTGCTTTCATTTCCCCCCTCAATTTTGGTTGGTTATATTACCTTTGAAAAACTAATGTTTAGTTTGACATTCAGCGATGGAGATTTCACCTTTCCAAAGTGTCTTATCCATACTTTTTCCAGGTTTCTGTTCTAAGGCAATCCATTATTTTCAAAGGCTTTCAGCAAGCAGCAGAAAAATATCACTGTGCCCAGACTAGACATGTGAATTGATCAGGAAAACAACTGTTGGAGTTATATTTGACCATTTTGAAGAGTTTGGTTTTATACTGTAAGAGAATGTCTAAGTTCACCCGTGCATCTGCAGTTCACCTTTCACAAAAGCACTGAACCTCTTCTTGTTCCCGTGCTCTTTTCTCCTGCCTTTCATACAAATGCGTTGTTACGTGTTGCCACAAAGAATAGAATGCATCCAGACAAGCTATAGCCCGCAGTCACAGTGACAGGATCATTTTGAACTATCTTCAAAGTTTCTCATGTTAATGACTGGCAAGTAGTTAGGCCTTTTCATAAGGCTGGATCCAATACCCAGTGATGGCAACTGTGAAACATAATTATTTCCCAAATAGCTCTTAAGACAGAAGAGCAGCAGTCTCTCAGATATTCAGAGTCCGCCTGTCTTTGATTTGGAAAGCCCAAAGAACATACAAACTGTGCAAACTCGTAGTCTCTTGCTAATTATACTTCATGTTTATATAGCAGCTCTATCTCAAAGCCCTCTCCAAACATTAAGACTTCCAGCACTTCTTTTATGTAGGTATTATTATCCCTGTCATTATCATTATCACATTTTCCATTTTATAGGTGGTAAATGAGCAAAATCACACTATGAGTCAGTAGCTGAGTGGGGAATAGAATACTGTAGCCCTGACTTTGTCCCTTGCCTTAATTACTCACTAACATGGTTGTTATTTGTGGATTGGAGTGATGCAGATTGTGTTCAATGTAAAACCTCAACAAATAAGCATGATTCTTTTGATCTCTGAGATTTTTGTTTGTATGCCTATCAAACCAATATTTTTCATTTCCTGATCTGGCTTTAAGTAGCTAGCAAGAGATACTTTTGTCTTCTGATTAAATAGGAATCAATAAATTTTGCTTAATATGATACAATTTGTGTAATAGACTGGAACAGCTCAAATGGAGCTTAGTCTATCAAGTAATAAAGTATTTAGGTGTTTAGTTTGTGTCCTATTCTAGTCATTGTAAAATCATTATGGAATGCTATTGGAGAAACCTAATTTTAAAAGTTTTTAAAAGGACAATAACTCAGCTGCTATCAGTCAGGTTTTTTAAAAACAATGATACTGTATGTGATGACTAAAGTAAGTTAAAATACCTTGCTGAATTGATTTTACAAGAAAAAAGAAACAAACACAACAGAACAAATTTTGGCTGATATGAAACACCCACCCAAACGTGCTCAGCTGAAATACACTGCTATAAAAGTATCACCTTTGTGAACCAGGTGGGCAACCTCATTTTCTTGTTTTTCAGGATTGTGTGAATCTGGAAAAGGAACCTAATGACTTCATTGGTTCAAACACGTGTAGCTTAGCTTCAAAACATCCTACTATCAACATCCCACTCCTTTCTTTCTCTGCTATCAAATGTCATAACAAATAGTGGAAGAAAAAGCAATTGCCACGACTGTCCTGTACTGACAAAGTACAGTCCTGTGAGAAACTGAAGATGCCCTGAGAACTGAGAACATGGTTTGCCCATACAGAATAATAAGGCCTTCTGTAAGACATCAAGATTGTAAAGGACTCCAGTCAAAGTCATTGCAAGCAAAGGATGTTCAACATCACAAGTCAGATTGATGCCACTGCTTTTTATGACCCAGTGTTTTCTTTCCCCTCTTTTGCAATGCCTTTTGTCCCTACCATCAGCTGGGAACAGTCCTTGTCTTCACTAATATGATGGCACACTGCGAGGGTGCTTGTCACAGACCACAGCTGTCATAAAGCATGCAGACAGTAAAGCTGTACGGGCCCATATCCTTGCTTCTGTGCACTGCTCCTGTGAGTAGAATCCCATCCAGAAAGTCTTCCCACTTTTCAAAGGGCACCGTGCTTCTCCTCTGGATGCGAATGCTCTTGCAAGCTAAATTCTAATCTCTCCAACACTTTCTGTGCATTTCATCCAGAAGTTATTTAATCTATAATATATAAATGGCC
>PPHD01019512.1:0-14065 GCA_002909625.1 Bambusicola thoracicus | reverse complement strand
CATATATCAGGGCTTTGGAACAAAATGACAAAGGTTGAAAATTCCCACTAGTTTGGTGTCTGCCTTTTAAGATGATTTTTCTAAGCCTTTAATGAGGTGTGCCATATTTTATGTTCATAATATGGAAAAACAGCTTCTCTTCAGTCAGATGTGAGTATACCATTTGTCCAAAGAAAAATGTATTTACTCTTCAGGAAATGTAGAGAAAAATACAAAGAAAGTGGGAAACTGAGAAATAAGTTCAGCACATACCTAAAGCCGCAAGATTCTAACTTTTCACCAGCCAACTTGCAGAATCAGTTTTATCCAGAACATCAAAGCTCAATAATGCACTGAACAAAACTCATGGCTTTTATATGCATCATCTTGAAATACACAGTGGTTCAGACCGGTCTTGAACAGCTGGACATTCACTGAAATAATACAAAATAAATGTTTCTGAAATATTAAGTTTATCTAATACGCCATCATGTAAAAGACCTCTAGTTAAAACAGGCATAGGTGTGGACATTTTTTTTCTTTTAATTTGTTTAGTGACTATTTCTAGGTGCCTAAACAGTATTCAGTATCTTCTTTTTTTCTTAGTTGGTCAACATAGTCATTGCTAACCGTAGATCCCCACAGAAATTCACCGTATGGATTAAAAAATGGTCAGACTCATTACGTCAGAACAGCTGACAGTGCACTTGACCTAAGAATCACAGAAACTACCCTGAAACAGGCATGGGAACTAAAACTGAGAGGGCACACACAGAGAAGTCAGAGAAGGAAAAAAAAGGCATGATTCGCTGTGACTGTTGAATACCACTGCAAATGCACATATTCTGCATTTCCTCAGATCAGGTTAATCATCTACAAAAAAAGTGAGTATGGAATCAGGTTCTACACCTAGAGGGGAAAAAAAAAAAAAAAAAGGAAAGATAAAACTGAGAAGTAGCTCAGGTGTCCAAACATAATCCATGAGACATATTTTAGATGTTTTTTATGCTTCAAGATATCTTCACTGATTTGAAGACTATGCCAAAAGATCTACAGGATTAATTACCTTCCGGAGTGCCAGCTAGAGGTTAGGTTGGGCATTCAAAATGGCATTAGCTGCCTGCTGTAGGCAACCAAATGCCACTTTGGTAAGCAACACCGAAAAGCTCGTTAAAGTGTATATCTATCATCAGGCAGAAACTATGCAGCACAGACAGTGACAGAATCCACAAAGACCATTCTTCCATCTTCTGCAAATCACTGTACCATTCCTTATATTTTCACCTTTGAATAAAACTCAAGTCTTACAGACTTCAAAAATTCTAGTTATAAAATTTTGCATGCATTTTAAGTTACATTTATTCAGTTTATAAATTGCAATAAGTTTTTAAGTTCACAAACTCATTACTATGAATAATTCATAACAAATCAAAGTATTTATTCACCCATATTCAGGAGCTGGAAATTAAGTGTGAAAAATGGTTTTAGATGGCTAAAATATGTAATTTTTTTATACCCAGCAATCCTCAACTTCTTTATTTTGGGTGTTCTGCTACATACAGCAGGAATGACATTACTATTTTAAAAACAAATACATATTACATTTAATCAAAGGTTAAAGTACAAATGCAACTGACTTTGTTATGTTGTTCATCCTAAAATATGTTAATTTCTAGTATAATAGAGCATTTCCAAAATCTCCCAGAAGCAGATTAATTAGGATTTGTTACTTCTTGCAAAGCTGCCTGATTTCAGGAGAACCTACTGAGATTATTACTTTCTTGTGTGTGCTTTCTGCCTAGCTCAGATAAACATTTCTAGAATTGAGTGGAATGCATTTGAAATTTATGCAAAGCATGCTTTTCATTTTGGTGTGCTGTTGGCAGAGTAGAAGAAGGTAAGTAAGAGCAGAGGTAATGAGAATATTCCCACAAATCCAACAAAAGCTGAAGCTCTGGAAATAGTATGTTCACAGGAGCATTACCAGGGGAGAGCCCAGTGAAACACAGCTGTCTGTGCAATAACAGGTATTTTCCAGCCAAACTGCTTTTTTTTTTTTTTTTTTTTTTTTCCCCCTACTTCTGAGAGGATAAGTTGACACAACCTATATGATTATTTCAAGGTCTCATATGTCATTGTCTTCAGCCTCACACCTAACTACATATACCTGGTCAGATTCACTTTGATGACATTATTCACAGACTCAACCACTGAATATAAGGAAAAGATAAATTATTAAAATATCTAAGCTTGAGATTCCCGACGCTTGGAGTAGACTAAAAGGTTATATCATCATCAGAATAAAAGTCCTTAGGAAAACAATTTTTATACTCAACAGGGAATTCTTGTGAATGCCAACTAGAGTTCTCTCAGATGGGAAAATTAAGTCAAGAGAACACTATACAACAATTAAGATTGATCCTGAAACTTCAGCTGTTCACTTCTAGTTCTCCAAGCATTGAGGATTTTCCTCTTTAATTTTCTAACCTTCCAAATTCTTTTAGTCTTCAATTTCAAGGTTTTCATTGTCATGAATGACAGCACTTGTCACGACTCATCTCCTTCAATCACTATAGTTCCTTTAGATTTAAGAAAAAGACAATATTGAAAAGTAATGAAAGAATACTTCTGCTGCCTAGAGTGGATATGCATTATCTCCTAATTAACTGAATTTCAGTGTTCTAAGATAAGGAGTCTTTAATCATCTTGCAAGAATGTTGTGTGTGTACTCACTAAGTCTTTCCTATGATTCACTCACTGATTAGATGAACCAGAAAAAAAGTCCATCTATCTAAACAATGCATGATTTTAAAATACTTATTTAGTTCCTTTTCAATTAACTTCTCAGAATTTCTACCATTGTATTGATTTAGTTCTACATCTTTCTAAATCCCTTAAAAGGAGAAGACAGAGCGAAAATTAGAAGTTAATTTGTCTTGCAAACTTTCAGCAAATGTTCATCTGTATTTTCTCTGAAGAAACTGCTGACATTCAGCAAGGATAAAGATACAGAAGAACAAAGCAAAATCTGAAGAGAGTTTCAAGGGAAAAAAAAGGCAAGCATATTTAATCTTTCTTGGCATATGTCTGCAAGTGATAGTTGTATGTAATATAAATGACAAATTTTATTTATATTCTTCCTTCTTTTTTCCTCTTCTTTAGCTCACCTGTTGTGGAGAACATGTCATTTTAAAGTAGTTTTCTGTGTCTTGCCATCTGGAAGGTGCTCAAAGGCTATTCAAGAATTCTATCTAAGTCACATTAGATAGAAGCCAGTTTACCACCTGCTGCACAGAACCCCATGATGTATTTACAGTCTATTTCTTTTAGAAAATGAGATTGCACCTTCAGACACATAAAAATCTACTGCCTTAAAAAGATTTTTTTTCCTTTTTTTTCTGTCAAAATTTTTGTACTTCTACCTTTTACTGAAAAACATACAAATCTGTTTGATTTGTTGACATAAATATCATTTCACTTTGGCTACCGATTAAGAAAGAAATCCCATATAACAATTAGCTAAACATGGCAAAAGCCACTGTTTTGTGGAATTACACTATGTTTGTAATTTCAACCAACACGAATGTTCTTGCTAGACATACAGTTTAATTATCTAAAGTATTTCTGTAGCCTTATCAAAATACCAATACAAAGGTGTTTGCATGAGATACTGTAAACATTCTGTATTGGGCTCTAAAGTGTGAAGAAAAGTATGGTGGAATTTTTTCAGTAACAGATATTAGTAACTGCTGGCTGGCGAGTACAGCCAAGAATAGCACGTAAGTGTTCGAATTTAACCATTCAAAAATCAAGCATTCAGACTTTGTTGGGTTTCTCCTATACTGAACAGTGACAGAGAAGAGACCCAACACAGGAACAGCTTCATGGCCACTGGAGGTGATTCCTCTTCTATTTTTAGAAGAATCTGTTCCCTTGTACAGGGACAAGTTTGCATTTTCTACAGCAAATGCTCTGTGCTGCACTGTAAATTTACACAGTGATGCTCATAGTGTTCTTAAGAGTAAAAGCATCCATGAAGAATTGTCACTGATGTATTACAAAGGAATACAACACTGACATCAGACACCATACACAGTTCTAGCTGTGGCCTCTACCCAGGCCTGTCTGAGTGAGTAGTGAGCTTTAAACCATGACTCCGGTGAACTCTTAAAACTGTACCAGTCCTAAAATATAATCAAAGCACTGAAACACTTCCTTGAAGAGTATTCATTGAGCTTCAACTTATAGACACAGTTCAGGATGCAGCTAGACAAATATAATAATGTGATAGGTGAAAAACTGACTGACAGGTTAGGCTCAAAGAGTTACAGTAAAAATGTGGCTGGTCCCTAGTGGCATTCTGTGGGCTCCATTTTAGGGCCAGTTCTCTTTAGTGTATTTATAAATCACCTGATTGTAATTATGAAATGTATATTAACTAGGTTTGAAAATTATACTAAATTATGAGGAGCTGTTGAATTCCTGAGGGGTAGAGAGGCCTTGCAGAAAGATCTTGACAAAACAGAGGGCTCCAAAATTAATATACATACAGACTGAGGGATGAGAGGTTGGAGTGCAGCCTTGCAGTAAGGGACTGGGGGGCTCTGGTTGACAGCAAGTTGAATGTGAGCCAGCAGTGTGCCCTGGCAGCCCTAAGAGCCAGCTGTACTCTGGGGTGCTCCAGGCCCAGCACTGCCAGCAGGTAAGGGGAGGGCTGCCCCACCATGCTCTGTGCTGTGTGGCCACCTCCAGCACTGGGTTCAGGTTTGGTTACCACAATGTAAGAGGGCCATAAAGCTATTAGAGAGCGTTCCAAGGAGGGCAACAATAATGGAGAAGCATCTGAGGGCAAGGTGTATGAGGAGCAGCTGAGGTCCCTGGGTGTGCTCAGCCCAGAGCAGCGGAGCTGAGGGAAGGCCTGATGGCCGCTGCAGCTCCTCACAAGGAGCGGAGGGGCAGCGCTGAGCTCTGCTCTGTGTGACAGCGACAGAGCCCGAGGGAACGGCATGGAGCTGCGTCAAGGGAGGAGCGGGTGGGGGTTAGAGACAGGTTGTGCACCAGAGGGCGGTGGGCATGGAAGGGGCTGCCCAGAGCAGTGGGCACGGCCCCGAGTGCCGGTTTAGGGAGTGTGTGGATACTGCTCTCAGACATAGGGTTTCACGTTTAGATGGTCCTGCGTGCAGCTAGGAGTTGGGCACAATGATCCTTGAGGGTCCGTTCGGACTCGGGATATTCTCTGATTGTGTTACTCTACGGCGCTCCCGGGCAGAACCAATGCCGGACCCCGGCCGCAGCACCGCAGAGAAGAGGGCACCCGCCACCTCAGCTGCCTCAGCACGGCGTGGCCGCGCTGCCCCCTGCTGCTCCGCGGATGCTCAGAACCAACCCACCTTCGCCGCTCCCGAGGCTGGAGGCGGTGTGAAGGAGGCGGGCGGTGCTTGCTGCTTTACGGCAGGTCTGTCGCAACGCGCGGAGCGTCGCCGTTGAGAGCGGAGGGAAGTTTGAAGCGAGGTGGGGTGATGGCGGGGCAGGGTGGCGAGCCCGAGGAGCTCAGCCTCGTGGATAAGGGCGTGAGGAGGTGAGCAGCGTTCCTCGGGGGCGAGTGAGGCGTGAGGGGACGGGGAGCAGGGGAGAAGGGCTGGGCTGGGACTGCCGTTCCCCTACCTGCTGATGGCGGTGCCTCTCCCCCGCAGCTTGCTGGAGGTCTCGTTGAGCTCGGACCTGCACACGCTCAATATGCACTGCAACCGCATCGCCAGAATCGAAGGGCTCGGCCACCTCCGGAACTTGCAGCATTTGGACTTGTCATCCAACCAAATCCGCCGCATGGAGGGGCTGAATGCCCTGGAGAGCCTGAGCAGCCTGAACTTGTCCTGCAACCTGATAACGGCAGTGGAGGGTCTGCAATGCTAATTTCTGCCCGATTCTCAACGAACGAGGCTTTATGTGTTAAAACTTCCTTCTGGAAGTATGCCTGTACTGAGTCAAAACATACTGATGGCCATATTGTGTACATTTTAAAACGTGCACCTGGTCTCTTTAAACTGTGTCGCAACAAAGTGCTGTAATTTGAAAGAAAAAAGTGTGTTTATGGCTTTTTTTCTTTATATTCTTATCATAGTTGATTATAATTTGTAGCTGTGATTTAAAAAGGCATACATAATGCGCAAATCTCGATTTCACAAAGCAGAGCGTTCTGCAAACCTTACTGTCTCTATTTCCCTCACTTTGTTTAGGACTGGAAAAACTCTTTAATTTAACTACACTGAATTTGTCGTATAATCGTATACACGATCTCTCTGGTAAGTGGCTTTGGCATGCGTAGAGCAATAAAAAGCATTTGCCTCACTTCAATTAAGAAAAAGAAAATGTGTTTTCAGAGGTTTCTATCGGTTTGGCCAATTGACTGAGTAATGCTGCTAAAGGCGGTGGCTGCTGCTGCTCTCAGCTGCTAATTTTCTTCCATCGTGGTTTCTTCTGAACTGGAATTCATTCTTCTGTATTTAGCAATGCTGAGCTTTGCCTCTGTGAGCTTGACCATGTAACTAATGGTCTAGAGCTGCTGGTATTTAGTTGTATGGGATGGGAGTGAATGTTCAGCAACACCAGACTGCAGGCAAACAGTGAGTTCACATGGCTGTAGCTACCTAGAGGTCCTGATCTAGGTTGGTGAGGTGCTGGAACGGGCTGTCCAGAGAGGTTATGGATGCCCCATCCCTGTAGGTGTTCAAGGCCAGGTTTAATGGGGCCCTGGGCAGCCTGTTCTGGTTTTAGATATGGAGGTTGGTGGCCCTGCCTGTGGCTGCCGAGTGGGAGCCTGATGATCCTTGAGGTCCCTTCCAATCCAAGCCATTCTATGATCTAGAATATTGAACTTTATTTATTTATTTATTTATTTAATGGAAAGGACTAGGCTGTGTTTTTCTCATATGTCTGTGCTGTAATCATCTGACTGAAGTGAATCTGGAAGCTCAGTAATCGCAGCTACTAATGTGATGAGCAAATGTCATTTTGATTACTTCACATTCTTTACTTGAGTCTTAAGTATTGTGAACGAAATGGATGAAGAAAGGGGAGCTTTTTCCTTTCATAGAGAATGGGAATTCTACTTTGCTATGCAAGAGAAATAAAATTCACTGATCGATTGTAGAGCTATGCTAGTACTATATGCAGAAAGTCTAGGCAAATCTTATCAATCGTTTCTGTACTGGACTGCCTGTTCTGTTTACTCAGGAGCACAGTAAACTCTTCAACTTTATTTCTAAAGTGAAAAATGCAATCCTTTTGGAAGATGCTTCGAAAAGATTAGCATCTTTCTGTGCTATTGAACAGAAATACAACTGTGGTTACAATGTGGAAATTCTCTTCTGAACCTTTTGTTGAAATGGTCAGTCGTTTCTAACTAAGATTTCAAGTTACAGAATGGAGAGAGTTTGTTGTAGAAAATCAAAAACAACATTTGTAACAATTTTGTTAATGAACTGACTTATAAAGAGGAACTTTAAGCAAAATATTTTTAACATTCTTCTTACTAGTCAGAAACTTATCTTTAAAGTTAACTGTCATAACTTTCTTAAGTGTTGTATGCTGTAGTTTACAATAGTTAATATACTTAGCCAGGAAAGTGGAACAAAAGGTTTTACATCATTTTCTATTATGATGCATTGTTGACTGAATATTTTCCAACAGTATACCATTTGATCTAAACAGAGTCACTGCAGAAATCATTGTTTTGTATTTTCTCTTAAATTTTCAGGATTCCAGAATCTTCATGGAACCCATCATAAGATTAGCTGTATTGACCTCCGCAGCAACTGCATAAACAATATTAATCATTTACTTCAGTGCACAAAGGGGCTGCAATGTTTGACCAATTTGACATTGGAAAAATATGGAAACACCAATCCAGTTTGTTATGCTGCAGGTATGTGTGTTATGCCAGGTAGGTAATTTGTGTTTTGTTGATCAGTAATTTTCCTTAAACTGTTGGCTGGGTTCTGAAGCTTGCAAATCCATTCATAAACTGCCCGGCCTTCAGAAATCTGTATTCTGACTAAATGAATTTGTTTTCCATAGTGGGATGTTTTTTTTATTTTCTCTGGGTATTCTCAAAGTTGTAAATCTTGTTTGCGTTTGTAAGGTTCAACTTTTCACATGTTATTTTAGGTTAAGGCAGGAGATGGACAAAGCGAATTGCAGCAAGAGGAAGATCAGTAATAAGCACTATTAGCCTTTTCTCCTTTTCCTACAGCATCAGTAAGCAGTGACAGACAGACTGTGAGATACCACATGTAAGATGCTAGTAACATTAGCAATTTCATTCAGTGAAAAAGGACAAAATTATCCATATCCTTTCAGAACTTTCTTTTCATTATATTTGTCTTGTACTTCCACCAGCTATTTTGATGCATTGGGTCTCTATTAAAAACTTGTCTTTGCAACATCCACGTGCTAATGATGATGGGGAGATCCCAGTGTAGAACAGAACTATGCAGGCAGCTTCGTAGTTCATTTATCTTGGTATGTTTTCTGTTGAGAGCCTTTACAAGCAGGGAATGGCATGACACTTGTAGATAACTCACTATTTTTACAGTGAATATTTTCAATTTTTTATTTATTTATTTATTTATTTAGATTAATTTAAATTTGGTCTTTTCCTTAAGGTTATAGAGAAACTGTTCTTCAGGCGTTGCCCCAGCTGGCAGTTCTAGATGGAAGAAATATTCATGGTGAACTGGTAGAGTCAGCAGAAGGAAACTCTTCGAATTTGCGGTGTTTAGAAGACATTTTGAACTGTTTAGATTCATCTGGGTGCCCTTCATCCAAAGATCAGGTGCCATAGTTTGTGTGTACTGTTTTAAACTTAAGAGATTTTGTTGGCTTTTGTTTTTTTTTAATGTTGCATGTAATTCATTAATGTTACAGAGCTTACTTTTTGTTTTGATAGAAGGCTTTACCATTGGTGACACCACATATCGACCAGGCGTTAGCTTATTTTCGGCAGCGTGCAAAAATACCAGCACAAAGTTCTGTCAGTTCTTCTACAGAGCGTGTTTCATCTTCAGAACCTGAGAAGTCCATACTTGATAAAATACAGAGTGAGATGAGGATTCAAAAATTAGAAGATCAAATTTCACAAATACTGCAGAAGGTGATTTATTTTCCTATGATTGCACAAAAAGTTCTGTATGTAAAACAAGTTCCTTTTGATTCTACAAAATTTCGCTATGAACGATACACAGTTTATACTGGTACATATGTTGACTTCACAGTAATGTGTATTTAGGAATTCTGAAAAACTAAGACGGAGATTAAAAAAACACTTTAAAAGTGGCAATTGCACTTTGATTCATAAAAGTTTCATATTGACTGAAAACCATGGCGTATATGGCTAGGACTATCTGATCATCTATTAGATAGCAAATTGTTCTCTCATTGTATGATTTTTTACTCTGAAGCCATCAATATATGTAATTGAACCAGAGCAAAATACGAAGTGCAGCAGAGTTGGTGGAAGTTGCTTTTGCGAAGTAGTGGGTTAGGTTGCTCTGATATGTTTGTCAGGTATGTTTCTCTGCTTTAATAGCCGTTTATTGTGTACCTTGGAAACGTGCAATTTTTTTAAGTGCTGTATGTTTTACATTTTGCACCAATCTTCCCTCTGTGCCTAATGAATTTTTTTAGTAAACTTCAGGTACTTCAGAAAGTTAAAGTTAGTTATTCTCAAGCATGTGGTTCTATTTTGTTTATATTATTTTTATAATGCTGAATTATTTTAGCAAGGAAGGAAAGGGGTAGCTTGGAAGCTGCTGTTTACTTCTCTATGAAAAATATATTGTAAGTCTTAACTGCCCGAAAATACTACCTTGATAAATGCTAGAAATGTGCTAATCAGAACTGTGAAATATAGATAGAACTTCAATCTGTTCTTAGGTATCTGATGCCTCAAGAAGGGAAGCCCCTCCAAATGTTCTTAAAGCTAAAAGAGACACAGATCCAACTTCTGAGAGCGAACATGAGACTGAGAAGGAGAGCAACAAAAAGAGTGTGAAAAGAAGCAAGATCCCTACTTACCATAGAACTACTTTATCTGCTAGACGTCACTTGAATCATCCTAAGGCCAAGATAACTGACAGGTTATGCCCATGTTTGCCATATAAATAAAAATTAATTAAGCCAAATGTTGTTGGAATAAACCTAGTTTGTGTTGAAGCATTTTATGAACGTGATTGGTTGATTGAACTTGCGTTACTGTGGCTTTATAACAAAACTACTGATTAGCAAAGCAACTGTCAAATTTCTGGTGTTTATTCTTGGGATTGGGGCAGAGTAGGAGAAAACGACATACTTATTAGCTGACCCTGCTGATAATGCTTAATATATAAGCCCCCTTTTTTCTTACATAAACTCCTGCATCCTCTTTTATTTATGTACTTATTTATTTTGTAGAAGTCTTTTATGTGCCTTGCGTTATGAAACAGTATCTTTATAAAATACAGAAAACCTTATCTGCATATTATTTAACTTCTTGAAGTTTATTCATCGACAGCTCAATCATTTACCTATATAAACATCTACTGTATTTAGGTGAAAAAGAAATTGAACTGAAGATTCCAAAAAAAGAACCTTCTGAATTGTAGCGGCATACTTATTCATCTTTCTTTTAAATTATATAGACAGAAATTTTCATTATAAAAATGCATCACTGCATGAGTCAAATTTAAGAAAAAAAAAATCTTAAAAAATGTCAAAACAGTTGTCAAGGATATGGCTGTTCTTTGTGCTGACACTGAGTCTGCTGCAGCAACAAGTCTGAATATACAGTAAATATCAGAAGTGTGGGACAAATGATATTATAAATTAAACCATTGGATTAGCCAACTACTGCAGCTCTACAGCTACTTTGCTTCTCTAAAATTGTTTCATATCTATCTGATCAAGAGATTTTTTTTTTAATAGCATTACTTATAATAGATGTTTTTACAGCTGAAGATTTGAATTTAGCTGTTTGCTTCTACACCTGCTTACAGACTTTTCTAGACAGCTTTGAATTCTGTACAACTCAACTTTTGTACTTTTACAGGACAAGACTTTACAGTTCTTTATCTGAATCCTCGATACTTCTTATGGTAGCATTTGAAAAAGTGTTTAAACTCTGCATGTTCTCTTGTTTACCTCTTGCTTTTCTTCTATTGAAGGGAAGAGAAGAGTTCCTCAAAGCGTTCACCTTCCCATCAGAGGAACTCTCATCTCAATTCATCATCAGATACTCCCGATTTGGAAGTAGTAGGAAGAGGAGCCAATGTATTAATTGGAAGACAGAGCAATGTGGAAAAAGTGGATGAAAAGAACTCAAATGCGACAAAGGAATCCACATACCGAGTATGTTCTGCAACATTTTGAATATGTCTTCCCCTGAAGTCAAACGTGTGTCTCTTGGTGAAACTCTCAGATTTGAGATGTCAAAAATAATGGCATTTAGATAAGATAAAAAATAGTTTTGTGGAGTGTCAACTGAAAGAGAATGTTGTGTTTTGGCATGGTCGCTTTACTTGGTCTCTCTCAAATTCAGTTATCTTTTTCTACAATTATGAATATCATTCTTTGTTTTTGGCTACATTTTGATGTTTCCAGATAAGTTGATGCTTACTGCATTCTTGTTTAGGTGCTGATTCAGGAACTTGATCAGGAAAAAGAAAGAAGGTGGAAAGCAGAACAAGCAGAGAAGAAATTAGTAGAGCATGTCAAAGAGTTACAGAAACATGCAAAAGAGGAAAAGAATATTCAGAGTATGGCTGTGTACACTACAGAGAGGTAGGAAAATAGATGCTGTTGTATATTTTCTTTTTTTTACTTCTTATTTCAATTTATAGGCTGAGGAAATAAGAATAGTTTTAAAGAATGTTCTTGGAAAATGACACTTCAGAAAGTACTGCTTTGAACTTCTCTCAATATTAGTGAAATTCCTTTCTACATTCTGCTGAAATCCAGTACAGGGAAATACTAAACAGGTTGTCACTGCTTGCTTGAAAAGACATAGGGAAACAAGAATATCTGTCAGTGCTTAGTACCCTGTTCTTCCTCTTCATATCTCACAATAGTATCAGTGTGCCACTTAACTCTGGTTCTAGCCCTTTACTTTCCAAACAATCACTATTTTGATCGTTCTTTCTCTTTCAGCTGAGACACTAGTAACTATATCTTGTCTCATGTCATGCTTCCAGTTCCTAAGCATTTTTTTTCCACTTGTCCATAGATGGCTTTTTTCCTGTGTGAACAAAGATGTTTCTGGCAGGCCTGAGTTGGGCAATAGGCAACATGTTGTACAGGTCTGACACAGCATGTTTTTGCATAGACTGCCATCCTAGTCCTTGCAAGCTGCTTTCTGTTTTTCATAAGTTCTCCCTTCTAATGTAGCTGTGAACAAGTAACACTTTGTTCGGAGATGTGTTCTGTTTGTCTTTCTTAATTGCATGTTGATACTATAGGTACAATTTACATATAAAGCAAAATTATGTTTGGAATGTAATTTCCTTTGGAGACTTATCTATGAGGTTGTATTCAGCCTTTTTTATTTCTTTTAAAATAGAATTAAATATAGTGCATTAAACACAGTGCAATGCATAGCTTTGGTAATCTTTTACATATTACTAAACAATTTTGCATGACATTGCACATAATACAATTCATCAAAGAAGCACAAGATGCAGTGCTACAACCCTTACTAAATGTCTATTTCTTAATGTAATAGACATTACTAAATTCAAAACTTCTTGTTATACAACTTCATTGTATTTCTTCTCAGGTTAAAGGAAATGATATTGAAAGAGAGAGATGTTAAAACAAGATTGCAAGCAGATGTCCAACAGTTGAAAGATGAAACTGAAAGACTTACTAATGAGTTAAATCAAGCAAAAAATAAAGAAGCAGAACACCAGAAGGCTATGCAAGCTTTAGAAGAGGCATTATCCAAGATGGAAACACAGAGATTGCAGCAAAGAGCAATAGAGGTAAATATTTTTCGTGACTGAATAATATGGTGGCAGCAAGATGGCCAGTATAGTCTTAAGTATGAATAAAGACTAGACTTTTAGAGTCTAGTGGCATTGTTTAACTTTTTAATCAAAATGGTTTCACAACCAGAACAAAATGGTAATTGCTGAGAACTTATTTTAAAGCTGCTGTTTCCTTGGGGTTTTTGTTTTGGTTTTGATTATACAGCTGGAGGTAATGATGAAGTGTCAGAGCACTTTATTTAGCATATATAAGCATATTCCAGCAAATAAGGTGCTGGAACAAATGCTGCCACTATTTCTGACAGAATAGTTTATTGGTGAAGTTTCAGTGGTCAAAGGCAGCTCTCTCCAATACGTATATTACTCTTGTTGTGTTATATTCACGTTTCAGCCTGTATTTCTAAATTAATCCACTTACAGGAACTGTGTCTCAATACATCCATCTTCAAAAGCTTCGGAACTGCTAGCACAGTACTCTGAGTACTGTCAGATACCCTAGAAGAAAATAGAGAGTACTGGGGAGTATGCTGACAACCAAACTGCCAGTGCCATTCCAGTTAGAAGTTAACCAACCTGCATTCTGGGTTCCCTTATAGAATCAAATTGCCTAAAAATAGGTGCCTAGTACTTGTTTACAGCCTTTTTACCTCCAGCTGCATCTTTAGAAGGGTGCAACTGTGCTGTGGTTCCCGTGTCATATCATTCAGCTGTGAACACTCACAGTTCAAATGTAACCAAAACACTGCTAGAAGCCTTTCTCAGGAACCTGAGTGGCTCTTCCATTTTTCTCATTACTTTTAAATAGCCTGAAGTTCTTGTGAGTCCATAAGAGGCCTTCAGTATATTTGTTTTGCTGTTAGTTTTTTGTCACTTTGGAAGGTACTAAATTTTGTGATCTGGTGTAGAAGAGATCGTTTTCTTTTTCTTAGAAAAAATAAAAAACTTACTGGGATATAAAGTTTATATTTTTTCTGTAATTAGACTTTGGAAGTATCCTCCCTATTGATAACAGTATCACCATTTTTATCTGCAAAAATCTTTATTAGGGAAAGGTCTTTTTTTCTGTCTTT
>PPHD01019510.1:0-12917 GCA_002909625.1 Bambusicola thoracicus | reverse complement strand
AAAAAAAAAAAAAAAAAAAAAAGTGGAGTCTAAGGGATAACTCCTCAAATTTATACATACATTATTACGTTACATACATTTGTATATATTTCATCCTATTCCCAGTCAACATGCATTGTTTTATGACTTTGTGCTGGCATTCTTAACAAGCAATGAATATCTTCAGTACTATGATAACAGTGAAATCATAATATATTACTTCAATAGCAATACATATTTATTAACAGTAAGTAGAATTTGTGACAAAAAAAAGTTTATAAATTGGGCAGGGAATAAATACATTTAAAAAAGAATCAAAACAAACAATCTATAGGGAAACAAATAGAGGATTTTTTATTTCTATTTCATTTGGAATGTTGATTGGGTAATATTTTATACTTTGCAAAATATCAAAGACTATTTGTTGTCAGACAGTATGAACACTTTCCATTTAAATGTACTGGTGACTTGGAAAGCATTTGAGTTTCTGTTTTGTTTTTTTCCATTCTGATACTTCAAATGATTTTCAATACATGCTGGTACTAATACATTGTAAGAATAATGGGAACAAACCAATTTCCACTGAAATAATGGAAAAATGACAGAACTTGTAAGAAAATGATGGTTATTTTCTCCTTGAAATTGTTGTTGAAACACATTTTGCTGACTTTTTTGTTTTGTTACAGCTGTCTAAAAAATAATCCTTTCTCATTAAGCTATGTTTTAACTACGTAGGTCCATTCCTACTTTCTCTGCCTTCAGCTAATATGCTGAATTACACTTTTATGATCCACTGTTGTTTTTTTTTGGAGTATGGTGACAAGTTTTTTTCTGATTCCAAAATTTTATCCTCTGTATTAATTAAGCTATTCATAAATCTAAACTGATATACATAATAGTCAATAAAGAAAACTCACCTACTGTCAGTTGTCCAGTTAACTGTCCCATGTGATTTCTTGCATTCACTGTTACATTTCTGTCAGACTGTAAGACCAGTGGGCTATCCTGGGAAACATGTATAAGACAATAAATGAGAGAAAAAAAAATGAGGTAGAATTAAGTTAGAACTAAACATGCATGTTGAGAGGGGAGTTGTTTCAATTGTTTGTTTAGAATTCAAATAACAATACTCTTTTTAAGCCTAAATCATGAGAGCATATAATCCCTCATGTAGAAAACAGAGTTAAACCTAATCTATACAACTTGGGCTTTAGCTCTTGAGGGTATGACAAAGTGAAAAATTCAAAAAACCTAATACAAATCTGTTTCATTATCCTTTTCCATGTATTCATTATGAATACTTCTGAATACTTTTCTAACTACCTCATCAACACTACTGTACATAATTCTATTAAGCTGCATAAATTTAAGAATTTGGATTGCATTTACCAAAACTTTTACAAACACAGCCGTTAATGCCTTTAAAGGTAGCAAGTACCATTTATTGCCAAAAAGCAAAAAAGAGCACTATAAGGCTAGGTCATATAACACATCATTTGTTATCTTACTATTTTTTGAAGGCACTTTCACAGAACCTTTTTGAGATATCTAGATTTATTTATTTATTTATTTTGCAGCTTTCATTTATATCTGTTTGCTCAGACGTAATTCTGTAAAAAATTTTTCTTCAATTCTGATTTGTGAGAGTTTTGCTTCAGCTCAATAAAATAAATAAATAAATATAGTGGGAGGCCTAAACTTCTTCAGAATCCACAGAAGCTGCAGGAAAGCCTACTGAGCAGCTGATGTAAGAGAAGTATATCCAATACCAGTACACACCTCTCGGAAATAGCTGAGTAACTGCCTTAGATAGAAATAATGAGAGGCTCGGAAAATATTTTTGAGGATTATTACATGATCCTTCTGTTCTAAAATTTTTCCCTGGACCTTCGTTATTGGACATTCTTGTATTAGCTTATGTATGTAGCTTATTAGGTTAAATTAACTTCTTTTTGTGAGGGTGTGTGACAGTAAAAAAGTTATTCCCATTCCTGAAAGATTTTAAGAAAAAAGAGTTAAGGAGACATATAAACAGATTTATTTTTAACTGGATGATGCATTCAGTTTGCACTTAGATCTTCTACACCCTGTAATCCTTTCCTTTTAATCCATGGCTATCCTCTGCAAGTAACATTTTTCCCAGATGTTTTCACAATAATTATGAATCTTAGCTGGTACTCAGTGCCCTGAAAAGTCTGAAATTGTTCTGACCTAATTTCTAAGCTCAGGCATGCTTCTTCTCTCACTGGACCCTGTGACCACTTTCATGTCCTTCTAATTATCTCTGCATCATGGAATCTGGCAGATTAAAGTCGCTATTTGACTTGTCCATATTTCCAGATAAAGTATTGTAATTATCAGTGAGACACTGTGTTCAGTGTGACTGGTTTGAGCTGTGCATGTGATGCAATCAAGGGAGCTTTTGGCAACAAAAGCAGCTGCTTAGAACCTTTTTCTCAACACTTGATTTGATTTCCACTTTCCTTATGGTCCTTTGAAGATCATTAGGCTCAGGAAAATTCTGCTCTGGGAAAGGAGGTTGTCTTGGCAGACAGCTGCATGGCCAGAATATATTTTTAAGGAGCCCTTTTCATTTTTCTATAGTCAGTAGAGGAGAAGAGGCTTTTCATTTAGAATAATATATCCCTTAACAAGGGAAGGTGCTCTCAAACCTATTTTTGCCTTCTTAGCTGAGGATTAGGCAATTTACACTTCCAGTGTTCATGGTCTGATCTGAGGGATTTTTTCACCTTACTAAAATACTTAAATAGATTTTCAAGCTAACCTTGCCTCATAGGTTTCTTATGCTCAGGCTCTAATTGTAAATAAAGACTTTGGGTATCAAATTTTCAAACACAGGATAATGAAAGTTTAGGTGAACTAAGCATTCCTCCTTCTCCTTTCCTTCTGTTATTTAAAAGATAAGAAGAGGGATAAAGAAGCTAAGAACTTAAATCTGTATTCCTTAGTTCCTAGATATCAAATATGTAGCTGGAAGCTTAAATTCTGAACCAAAGAAATCAAGTGGCAAACTCGTATCAATTTAAGTCCAACATTTTATCTACAGCATGTGCTGCACTGCTGTTTACACAGGAAGTGCTTAAAAAACAAAGTGTTCACAGGTAGACTACTCAGAGGAGATAGCTACATAGAGAAAACTTTGTTAAAATCACTGAAATTTTAGATCCACAAGATGACTATACAGTGAGATGAGTGTCAGTCATATGAATGCAAATTAACAGATATCTGCAGCGTTAACATGTTGGATAATTATATGTCTGAGTCAATAGATCTGCCACTCTCTTAATGTGAACTTCAGCTTGCACTTAAATGGACATGATGATGATGATCCACAGAATGCCTTACATTCAAGTATTGATAGGGTTTATCAATACTAATCAATAGGATTCATAGTATTGATAGAAGTTTATCGTCATACTTTTTTTTTCCTGGAAATTGGAAATTTAAACAAATGTTTTGATTAATATATAAAAGCATTAAATAAATAAAGATAATTCAGCTCTCCAAATACTATGAATAAAGAAGATTTGTTCTGAAGACAGATAAACCTAGGAAATTACTTTCTAGTGAAAAAATATATAAGAACCATATTGGTATATTAGTAAACCATTTCATGGAGCTAATGAAAAAAGTTCTAGATAATACATGGAAAAAAAAAAAAAAGAATGCAAAGATAGAATCATAGAGTGACTTGGGTTGGAAGGGACTTGAAAGATCATCTAGCTCTAACTCTCCTTCCATTGGCAGCCTCCATAGACACCTCCTTGAACACCTCCAAGGATGGGGCCATCCACAGCTTCTCTGCTCAGCCTGTGGCAGTCCGTCACCACCTTCTGAGTAAAGAATTTCTTCTTAATGTCTTCTAGTTTCAAACCATTTTCTTATACATTCCGTTTTGTTTGGTTTGCTTGTTTGTTTGGTTTGTTTTGTTGAACTCTAAAATCTAATTCTAAAGCAGGATCAGGTGCAATTAAGGAAATAATGTCTTTAAGTACACTTAATTTAATTACAGTACTGACCTTCAGCATCACTTTTTATGTTTAGAAGTATCATGCAAGTATCATTAGTTCACTTTTATCATTTTTAAGAAAGGAAAGTAAATGAACTCTTGAAATTATTCAGTAAAATGAATAAATAAATAAATAAATAAGAGAAAAAACCAAACCTGCATATTCTCTGTGTATATCCCCAGCACAAAAGAAGACACAGTACAGTGCATCATTAAGCAAAGTATATGTAACAACAAAATTTGTGGAGAAGAAATTTAATTCTGCTGGTAGGGGATGTTCTTGTTAATCTGTTTCCTTGATCAATATCATTACACATTCCTACCTTAAAAATGCTCATTGGGTCTCTGACCTCTTATTGGTCACATATATCATCTAGCTTCATGACAGAGAAAACCTGTTAGGTATAGTAATTTAAATAGAGTAATATGCAGTCCTCCAGAGAGCCACATGTACTGGTAAAGATGCACAGTGATTTTTGCTATAGCCTCCAGACAAAAATAACCTCCTTGTTTTACTTCCTCATATAATGCACCATGAAATTTTTATTATGGCAGTACTCAGTCATGCATAGAAAAGCTTAGTGATAAAGCAGAAGCAGATATTTAAATAGCAGGAAAAAAAAAAGATGTGACTGTTCTGGAACTGATTTAGACATCAAACAAAATTTCAAATGTACTTCAAATATAAACATCTCAACTAAAAATAAAACAAGACTACAAATGCACTTGGAGGAAGCCTGTTAAATGCCCGCAGCTCACTCCTAAGTCATTAAGCTTGTGAAAAAGTGAGTAAAATTGTATATTACTGAGTTGCAAAGCCCCCAGAAAGATTTAATTATGACAAATGTAGGAAAGCAATGGAAGTTTTAAAATCTGAACCCAAAACAGTAAGGGTGGAATGACTGTCCATCCTCGCAAACTATCATTTCTTGTTGTGTAGGTATATCAGTCATTGAATGGATTTTTGACGTTAAGTTAAATCCAACAGTCCATTACATTCTTTTAAATGCTGAGAAGCAGCGCTCCATTTTCTGTTTGTGTGGAAGTGTAAAACGTTATTCTGCTATATTGCAACAAAAAAGTATTTCTCATGTCTTTTTATCCTTAAGTGCTAGAACTTGAAAGACACAGTAGCAGATTACTCCAGGAAGAAGTTGAAGATTTTGTTTAGGAAGAAATGTACAAATCAAAGTATATCCAGACATTTGCAAGTTTTGTCCCACCATTCTCTATTGAAGGATCATTTCTCTACAGTTCAGATTGTTTTCATTTTAGACTAACTAACTGAGAGACAAAAAAAATCATACTCTAGTCAGTCTGATAATCTGGATATATGTTCATGTTTTAGAGGATTTCCAGTTCCTGAGATGTCTATGACTGAAGAAAGGGAGCGTCACTCCATTTGATGTGTAACAGGAAGCGTGTCAGTTTAAACGCAAATACATTGTTCCACAAAATAAAATGCTCTCCTCAATCTAAAAACAAACAAACAAACAAAAAAACAAAAAACCAACCAACCAAACAAAAACCCTTCCAAATTAAACATAGTCCATTATATGTTCACCTGATTCTGTAGGAAATCTGACATAAAAGCATGTCAGTAGGCTCTCGGTTCTATTTTTGTGGCACCTTTCAATATCCAGCAAAGGACTATATGGAAGCAGTATTTCCATCACCACTTTTTATTTCACTATTATCTCTATGACGGAAAATTTCAAATTTCTTAAGCTTTAGATTTAAGAAGGATGAACAAACTCTAACAAATTACATAAACAGTAACAGAGATCTGAAATGAAATTATATAGCTAAGGCAAAGCAGAAAAAGAAAACTTGCTATCAATAAGAATTGTTAAAAAGTCTGTTTAGCGCGTGTTAAAATTAATAAATTATATATAAATATGACATAAAAGAAAAGCAAAACAAACCAGATATTTTAAAAATATTTTATTAATCTAAAATAAAACTTCCAATATCACACTTAATGTTTTACAGAAAGTTAAGGTGGCTGTAACCTATGGTGAAATGATGCTACCAGTATTAGCAGCAGCTTCAATTGCAAGTCAGAAATGGTTATCAATTTCTTATTTCTTCATGTAGCTATATTAGTTTCTACAATGCTGAGATTTCCTGATAAGACTTCCTTCAAGCAGAATCAGTCACTGCTGGATCTTAATTACCTTGACAACATTTCTAGCACTGCTAGTTCTCTCTATTCCTATATTACATAAACAGAAGTACACATATCTCAAATGAACTCTGAAACACCCTACCAAAAAGGGGGAAAAAAGGAAATATTATGGTTACTTCATTGAGCCTTCCTCTGAAAGCACTTGTTACTTATTTCATCAATTGTTAAATGCACTCTGGCTTCATTACTATATTTGTTTGATGCAAGCACTATCAATTCTATGGACGTTTATCATTAGGCTTTGATCAAGACATCAAAAAAAGAAATGAGGATAAGAACAGCAACGACAGGCATTATGGACAATTTGCTGATTATCTCTTGTAATATCTATTATGAAAAGTGCACTACTCTACATATTCAGAAAGCTTCTTTATCGTGATAAATGTTGCTGTGCTCAGCACTGTTATGGCAATGGTCTCAGCATGTATTTTATCAGCTATACAGCACAGCAATTCACTCCAAAAATGTCTTTGCAGCATTAAGGTAACATCTGTGGTGTTATGGAGAAAAGTCCCTTTTGGGTATCTAGCTATAACAAGCACATAACTTTGCACAGTCTTTGGCTTCAAGCAGGAGAAGCTAACTTGTAGCTCTTCTGTCTTAAGACAAAACCATGACCTACACTTCTGCACAGTTACTCCAGTCTTCTTTCAGGAATGATTCCCCATCTTTTCATAAGAAAGAATCAGTTCAGTACAGTTATTTCCTTATCCTTTTTTCTTGTTCATTAGGCTACCTTGGGTGACGCTACACCTGTAGATCCTCTGCTTTCCTCCACCCTTCTCTACTACACACCATTCTTGATGCTATGGCTCAAGCTGAATTTCTGAAAGGAAACAACACCTGCTGACAAGTGTTATTCCCACCTGAGGGAAAAGTGTGGTTATCTCATATTTATTACGCAGAAAAGTGTAATAAAATCCAGTTAGCAAGGATTGCTCACATAAAAGGGAATTAGCGTGGCTGATATCTATTTAGCTGGCACAGATTTTGAAGAGGTATGCAAGCAGCTAATAAGTGAGACAATACTCTTCGCTTTTCAGTACTTCAGGTAGAACTACTGCAAGATCTTCAATTGAATTATTGTTTTTCAATAAAATATATAGTTTTTATCACCAAATACTGCAAGGAATCAATACAATTTTGAGATCGTTAAATCAAGAGTATCTCATGATTTAGAAAACAACCCGTACACGTTGTGTACTTACCTTTAATTCTGATATACTAACATTTAGAAATTGACCTTAAAAAGTAAAAGATTTTGTTGTTGCACATTCTTTAACCTTGTAAAACATTCAATAAGAAGCTTTGCCATTAGTGCAATGCAAACTTGACCCGTATCTGAGCTCACAATTGGTTATGTGTCTCTTCTAAAACTTGTGATCTGAGGACAGAATATATTCATCCCCACATTTGTTGTAGGACATGACGTGGTTCAGACTTGCCAGTCACACATTCAAAAGAGATGTTAGCCCTGTTCTCGAGGACAAAATAAGAAAATAAAATTCTGTAGAGAGGATTATGGCTCAGGAAAAGGGACATGTCCCTTTAGGAAACATTTTTCAGTGGCAACAACAGTAATATGAAGTTTGCAATTGAAGATAATTGCTATCTTTAATACCACAGATCTTTTCCATAGGATGTAATTGAAATTTTAACTTTCTTTTCTACTTGGAAGCTATTAAGAACTCATTTCTATTTCTACAGCTGGCCAACTTTTCCATACCAGATTAATTTTCCACTACAAACATTAAAAATACTGAATAAATTTTCCCTCCATTGACAGAGACTACAACAAATACTGTCCTGTGACTTCGCTGCTTTTCATACTGACATTTAGATTAAAACAGCTTGAGAAATGCCACAGACCTGGATCATTTCTTCAACCTGCAGAATTAATCAGTAAATTTCTAAAGACTGAATTTCTTTGAAATTCAAGATTAGAAAGCAATATGGGAAATTAAAAATTAGTGTATTTCCTATCTTCACTGCTAAAATAAGTGCGTTAGTGTTTTACTTCTGTGTAAAATAATAAATGAACTTGCAGGTACATAAAAAGATTATAAAAGGTTATAAAAAAAATTCTTTGTTTTTATTCCTCAGTACTAACACTATAGTGCTATGTTGTGCTTCTGGCAAATAGTCAAGCTCTTGTAAAGGTAAAGGTGTGATCAAACAGCTCTAGGCAATTCTATCTGAATACTGCAGTAATTGTCAAATCATTATACTCAAGTTTCTATTATAATTTTATTGATAACATTTTATAACCTTATTAAAATGTATGTAAAATATTTCTAGTGCAACTTATTTATTTCCAGTGAAATGAAGAAATTTAACAAGGTTTTTCTTTGTCCGTATTTATCCTTAAAGGCAGTGAAAAAAATGTTCCATTAGGTGTTTTCAGCTCTGAGTTTTGAGCAAAGGTAACTAAAAAAAAAAAAAAATGACTTGGTTTGTGCATGCCACAGAGTGAATTCTGTGAAGAAAATGTCTTTGTTTCAGAATATGCAAAATGTACAAATATATGAAGTAATATCAAAGTCATTTAAATGCTGCTTATGCAACATTGCAGTAAATCAAGAGATTTAATTTTAATTTTACATAATGTTCTTCAGGATTACAGGAAGCTGTCGAGTACTTTTTTCCTTTCTTGAATCCCTTCAGACAACAACACGTAATATCAATTTAAACCAATAATACTTCTGATATTTTATATCAGGGTGACATTTATAGTTAAGCCCTTATAACCCCCTAAAAATGCCATTATGTTTAAGAAATAATTTCTCACTAGTGAACTCCAATGATTTTGGGGCTGTCTGAACTTTATAATGCAAACTGTCTTGTCAGTCAAACACTAACCTGCTGTAATCTATTTTAACTGCCTCTTAATTGGTAACGGGCTGCATGATAATTCCTATCCTGAAGAGCAGATTGCTTTTGTTTTTAAATTTATCCATTTTACCATGGGGGATTATGCAGATGAGTACATGAGATTGCCAGGCAATAAAGTAGAAAGCTATGTAAAAAATAAAACAATTCTAACAGACTGACATATACGCTATTTTTTTTAATTCATCCTTGCTGTTGCTCTCTGCCAATGACACAGCAAAAAACCTGAAGTGCATTATTTCAATAATATTAGAAAATATTTTCTGCTTAAATGTCAACGTAAAAATAAATTTCAGCTATATTTCAGCTAATGTGCAACCCTTAATTCAGAAAATCTGTACTGCTCCATTTTCTTTTTCTTAAAATATTGTATAAAATGCATACTGGTACGCTGTGTTGCGCATTCACTTTTACCAAACTAATACTGAATCCTTGCATGAAGCATCTGAAGGCTCTTCCAAAGATATAAATAAGGAGGACTGAATGATTTAGATATAGCCTTTCTTCAAATGTTGCAGCCGAATGATAAACAAGATGGAAATTTCAAAGAATTGAGAAGTAAAATAAAGTCCTGCTTCACATGATGAACTTTGATGTTCTTATCCAGAGTATCACAGAAATGCAGGGGTTGGAATGGACCTCAGGGGACCATTGAGTTCAACTCCTGTGCTAAAGCAGGTATCCTACAATAGGTCACACAATTAGGCTTCCAGAGGGGCCTTGAATATCTCTATAGGAGACTCTACAACCTCTCCAGGCCACCTGTTCCAGTGCTACGTCACCCTTACCATAAAAAAAGTTCTGCCACATGCTACTATAGGACTTCCTGTTTTAATGAAGGACTTCAAGTTTTAAGCCATTGTTCCTTGTCCTCTCACTACACACCACTGAGAAGAAACTCATCCATTTGCCTCCCACCTTCCTTTAGATATCTATAAATACAGATAAACATATATAAATATGTAAGAAATCAATTTAACAATGGATTACAAAAGTCTAATTTTCAAATTCAGTAAGCTTGAGGCAGCTGGAATGGGATGGGCAGTAACCAAGTGATAGACTTCTTATCACTTAAAACGTTTTATTGTCTTTCATTCTATTCCATGGCACAGATTTTATTAACTTACATGCTATAATCGCAAAAAGTGGAAGAAAAAAATTTTGCTTTGTTGATGTTAGGAATAAAGGGATTCATATCCAGTTTAAACAACAAAAGAATTTAAACTCTGACCAAATATTAACTCAGCGAAAGAAAGACTGACTATTAAAAAAAAAATAAAAAATTAGCATATTTTAGCTCATTTAGAATTTTTGGCAATAGTAAGGAGAGAACACATTTGCATTTAAAATCACAGTCTTCTTGCATTTGAGAAAAAGGAAAGAATGAATAAGGCTACAGACACATATATATGGAATTAAATGTGAACACGGATTGCTAGCAACTTCTTCAGTGACCATTTTGGCAACATCTATGTTGCCTTTCAGAATCATTCCAAGGACATACTAAAGTGTCTACCTGTTCTGACAGTGTTTCAGTCTCTTACAGCTCCCATAGGCTGAGTGTCCAGGGCCCCTTTGGATCTCCTGAGGACAGTTCTTTCTCTATTTGTTCAGCCACTGACCAATCTAAGGAACATTTAAAGTATGACTATAAAGTATAAGGAAAAATTTTCATGATTGTTTTTAATTTACTATTAGAACCCACACAAACACTCCTGAATTATTAAAATAATTTCATAAATGAAATCAAAATAATAGTGAATCATGTGAATCAGCAATCTCTGAGCTGCCATAGCTACAGCTGTTCCATATGCCTAATTGTACAAGGATTCCTAAAGGTTAAGACAAAATTGTATGGCATACTGACAATTCATACTTATTCTAATTGCAACAATTTGGTAGAAAACTACATTGGCCATTAAATCACTTTCAAACATACTTTCTCAAGGAAAAGCCAGGCTTTATCACAACACCAGCTGCCAGGGATGTTTTGTTCTTTAAAGATACAATCTTTGGATGTATAAAAGCCAAAATGTCATTGCCAGCATAGAGCTGATCTGTCCAACAAAACAAACACAAAAATAATACCGAATGTACCAATTTCTATGATTAGTACTTTTTATAGCTTTCAAGATGTTCTTTCATTATTACCTACTGTAATGAATCAATACAGGTATTTCACATCAATGATGAGTACTGCACATAGATTTGTCTAACTTGGGACTTAATATTTTAAAATCATGAAACATTATCAGAAACAGTAGTCTTTAAAAAAATTATTTAATCAATTAAAAATGAAAAGAATTTCCTTAACGGATGACTGGTTCAAAAATGTATCTGTCTGCCTCACTTCTCTTAGGGGGGGAAAAAAAATCAGAAAATTCCTAAGGTATACAACCAGCAACAAGCTCCTACTTTTTACTGGACTGAGTACTTACAATCTACACTGACTGTCCTTTCCTTTCAACTCAACACTGATCTTATGTGTCATTGTTGCTTCACGTGTTAAGGAATTTCAGGGAGATTTAATATTTGTATATCTTGTATATGGCATAATATGCATGCATCTTTGGGCTATCTTTTTGTTACGCAGTATATATGTAGATTGCTCTAGAAGTACTGCCTAATATTTATTTTCCATGGAAACTGTAACAGATACAAAGAGCACAATAACACTATTTGATAGAACGAGTTCTCAGCTAGAAAACCATTGTCTATACATTACTATCAGTGATGAACAAGGGCCTGTGTGCCATGCTTATAAAAATCTTCACCAGTCAGTGACCCACTGTTGCTATTGTCACTGCTGAAACTCACTCTCCACCACCTCAGTGCGCTCTCTGCTGTTCAATTCCCATCAGCATTCACCGAGCATCAATGAATGTCAATATGTACAATTTTTTCTGCAAGGAGGAATTCAGTTACGCATCTTTGCTTCATATGCACTTTCATGTCAAACACCATTTTGTCAGACTGCCCCTCTGGCTACCATCTGTCAAATGGCAACAAAATGTAATGGAATATTGGTGGGAAGATTCAACCTCTACTGCCACACCACCATCATCTGCCTCTGACATTGTGAGCTACTGCAATAAAATAGAAGGCATTATTTTCAGAGCTGCCCTTCTATGTATAAACTGAAATGGTACGAATTCCTCATTAGTAGGAAAATTTGTTTCTTTCTGGACCATGAGACTCTGAGAGAGTAAAACAAAATCTGAAAAACACACTTTCTTAGAATTTCAGACCTTCAAAAATATTGCTCAGCCTTCATCAAGAGTTGTTTCTTTTTAAGATAAACTTTTTTAGACTTATATTTAGTGCTCAAATCTCAATGTATAACCAACTAAAGACAACTTATTCATGTGCTTATTATTTGAGAACTCTTCAGTTACGCCCAGACCTTCCCAAAACAATTTTGCATTTTATGAAACCGTTGATGAATTTGCTCTACAAGATCACACATTTGGAACCATAGCAACAGACAGCAGTTTCCCTTCCTTCAAGGGAACGTATCATTGAATTAATTTTGAATTGGTGTACTGTCATCTTCTGGGCATGATACAAGGTACTGTTGTCAAACTATGAAGCTCTATATAATTCTGAGACCAAAATTAAATTTTATGTAGTATAGTCTCTCCTCTTGAATGTGATGATTGCTTATATCACCAAAGTGATCCAAGAAAAACACTGAATTTGTAAGCCAAAAGCTAGTAAGGAGGGGAAGCAATTTCACTCAGCAGTCTGAGAAATGCCTAAGTCCAATAATATTTATGAAATAAATGTCTTATCTCTTCGACAGAAAAGAAAAGAAAAGAAAAGAAAAGAAAA